>JAOUZG010009955.1:5162426-5195492 GCA_026289955.1 Argiope argentata | reverse complement strand
CCACATAATATCCTTCGAGCTGAAGGGTCCCTTTTGCTCCGTCGGTATGATACTCGGCTACAGGCCCAAACGTCGCAGGTTCGTACCGCGACCTTCACTAGCCACACTCTTTAATTGGGTACTTCCATCCTTCTGAAAGCAGACGAAAAAATTCTAAATGATTGGACCTCCGCGACAGCAACATATGGTTGAGTCCTATAGGCCAACACAGTCATGGTTCTTCTCTTCCCTTGAGATGTTTGTCTCGGCATCAATAGGAAGCAGCTAACCTCCAACTCTTTCTGCACCCACCAAAGTGACGAGAGCCAGCTACCATACCGGAAGTTTCTCATTTCATTTCATTCAGGTTTAAGGTGACCCCCCCCCCCGCTTCCTCCCAGTGGGAGAATCGAACGAGGAAGAAAAGAAACAAATGCCATTTTTTTTATTTCTGTTTTTTATATTTCCGGGTGACTCCCTAGATATTTCAAGAATACGATAAATAAAGATTAATAAACTCGTTTTCTCATTGAAACTGTTATTTGAATCATTTTGAAATCTGTATAAAAAGAAATAAATATTAGTAGGATTTCATTTTATAGTTGGTGAATTTTTTGTAAAACAAATATAACACAAAAAATCTCGTGTGTTTTTTTTAAATGCGATTCAAGAAATTTTTTATATTTGAAAGGCCATTCTTTAAAATTATCCTCTCAGTATTAAATTTGTTATAAATATATTTTAAAAGTTGTAAATTAAAAACAAAACTAGTTATTTTTTTATGATTTTAATATTTCTACACTTCTAAAAATGATAATTGCTATTCCTGCCTATATTTTTTGTTCATAGATATTTCTCAGTTAATTTTTTAAAAAGATAATCTACTTTTATTTTTATTCAAAAGACAAAATATTTTGTTTCATTTGATTTTAGAGCATCTTTAATATATTTTTTTGAAATGATTAACTTTATTCTTAGCTATTTAATTAATCTTTAATTTTGATATCAAAGGACAGAAACCAGGCTAGACAAATTCATGAAGAAGCTGGTCTAACTTTCATTGAATGTTTTGTGGATACTCCACTGGAAGTTTGTGAACAAAGAGATGTTAAAGGATTATACAAGAAAGCTAGAGCCGGGGAGATCAAAGGTATTAATGTTTGATTGTTTATATTATCCCTAATATTGTTATGTAAAAATCTTAGTTATGACATCAAGGATTTTAGAATATTTTATAAGTATTAATATAGTATATTTAAAAAAAATACACTTGTACTTTAAAAAAGTGCACAATTTATTTTTGTTAGTAGAAGCCAATAATATTGTTAATGTCAAGTAATTTGAGATTTATATTCTTATAATTAGTATTTGGTTATAGATAAGTGGTTTTCCATCTTACATATGTTTGAATTTGACTTATAAAATCTTATGCCATTACCATACTTCAAGATATTAAAATGCTAATCAAAGCATCTAGAACATTTCCACACCTTTTGCTAAATTAAATGAAAAATTTCAAAATATGCTTCAATCCATTATTGAAATGTAACCGATTATTATCTTTTAAGACTATTACTATTACTACAAAACATTGAATTAAATTATCGTAAGTTTTTAAACAAACAACATTAATTAAAGACAGTAATAAATGCAATTTTATTTAATAATAAGGTAATGAAACAACATTCTTGTTATGACACCTGTTGCAAATATTTATTAAATGTCACAACAATATGAATTTGTGCATTGCTGTCTTTCAATAATTCATTCATCAGCAAATTTGTTATATATTTAAACAGAGAAATGTGTAAAATATTTATTACTAATTGCTCGTTAAACTTTAAAGTTTTAATCTTTTTAGATGTTTTTGTAGTTTATTTATACATATATCCTGCAGTTAATTTATGAATTATGTGAAAACAATCAAGATTCAAAAATCTGTGGAAGAATAATTAAATCAATCAATGATATTCAGTGCAAAATGAAGTAAATAAATACAAAAATGGAAGGATTATTATGAATATATTTTCTTCAAGAAGTGAGATGTTCCTGGTTGTCAACATTTTTGTTCTTTTTTCCCCCCTTCTAATCAGTGGGTAATTATTTGCTATATCTAATTAATTAGCAATCCTTTTTTAACCATGAGTTCACTTTCCTTATCTTTCCATTCAATATAATGACTACATTTACATTTTATAATTACATTTTATAACTTGGATATCTTTACTAAGTTTTAAGCTGTAACTTAATTAAATGTAACTTATTTACCTTTTATCCTAACTCATAAAATTAGGTATCCTTACAAATTATGCTTTTATTTCAAAATCTTCCACCTATTCTTCTGCTGTGTATTAGCCACCACTACACTTATGTTAATGATGTTTATTTTATCAATTCTGGACTACATATATTTTAAAATATTGTATATATTTTCTAGCATTATTGAATATCTTATAAAAGATTTTTTCATTTTGATTTAAGTTTGTGTTTTGAGGATATTAACAACATTTTAAACATTAATTTATTTTCCATTTACAAAGAAGAAAAAAAAAAGATATACTTCCTGATTTTCTATGGCATTTCCATATGTAATTGTTTTAATATTTTTTTTCTTTTTAGGAGTTTTATTTGTAGTTTATATTTTGCTATTTCCTTTTAAAGCAGCTTTTATGCATACCTAGAATTACTTATCTCCTTGTTTTTTTTTAAATTATTTTTTATTTTTTTTATTGTTATAACTTTTCAAAATCATTCCCTGTCTATTGATCTAATTTATTTATCACTCCATGCTAATGGTAAAACTTATCTTTAGGTTTTACTGGAATTGATTCAAGTTATGAAAAGCCAGACCATCCTGATATTCACATTAAAGCAGGTGAACTGTCTGTTCAAGACTCAGTACAAAAAGTCATAAAATTGCTTTTAGACAAAGTAAGTAATTATTTTACACTTATTGACCTTCAAATGTTACAGTTTTTTTATGGTTATTAGTATGATATTAAATCTAATTATATTACTGTGAATAGTAACATTATGCTGCTATATACCAACACCAAATCCTGTATATTTGGCTTTTTTTATGTTCATAATGTGCTGTTCAGTTTTTAATCATAATGGATTGCTACTACTTAAATTTCATGCTAATCCTATATTTTTAGGGCATCATCCCAGAATCTGTGCTGGACAATGTAAAGGAATTATTTGTAGTGAACAGTCAAGTAGCACGGGCAAAGGCAGAAGCAGAGACTTTGCCTTCTGTGGAAATAAGTCCTGTAGACCTTCAGTGGGTTCAAGTTCTTGCAGAAGGATGGGCTACCCCCTTGAAAGGATTCATGAGAGAGAGGGAGTACCTTCAGTGCCTTCATTTTGGATGCTTATTAGATGGTATGAACTTTTTCTCAATTTTTATGATATTTCCTTTTATAAATGAATATCTCATTTTCAAAATAAAATTATTAGCTGTTTTGTTACCAGCAAATAGAGTAGCTTTATTCTAATGATAATTTTCAATTTTTAATTTATGTAACATTTCTTATAACTGTCTTAATACTAAATCCTATTACTTTTGTTGTTGAAGCTGTATTCTACATAGTACATTATTTGAATGTTTTTATTTTCCTTTGGTCTAATATATTTTATTTTGAATTCCTTGTAATGAGGAAGGATTAATTGTCGATATAAATTTTGTTATCTGATTTGTAACATTCTTTATTTTAACACTTTTTTTAAATGAAGTTACCATGATGTATTGAATTGCCAACAAAGACCTTTCCAAACCATTAAAAATTTTGTAATTGTATTTTTATACTCAAAAATTTCAAATCTATTTAAATTTTTATTATTTTATTTGAAATTTTATTAATCTGAGGGATCTGATCAATGTTTCTTTGCAGGTTGATTCTCCACGTCCTATTTATTTCATTAAAGGAATGAACAATCAATCTAATATATTTTCGTTTTTTAAAAAACCAATTTGGAAGGAAGTAAATTAATTTCATCAGAAATTTTCACTAAACATTATTTTCAAATTCTATTTAATCACAGGACTAATGTAGAATAAGCTGAACAAGGATTTAAAGTTGTAATAGTCCAAAAGTTTCAAAGTCACAATTTTCTTTACATTTTACAATTTTCTTACAAAAGTTACAATTTTCTTTAAATTTTTTTTGGAAATTTATACTTTAATATTTTATGCAGGAGGAGTTACCAATCAGTCCATTCCTATTGTACTTCCCATTTCTACTGAAGACAAAGAACGCCTATATGATGTGTCTGCCTTTGCGCTTCGCTACAATGGTAATTGTGTAGCCATCCTTAGAAATCCAGAATTCTTTGAGCATCGCAAAGAAGAAAGGTGCTCTCGTCAATTTGGGACAAGTAATAAAGGACATCCTTACATTAAGGTATGAATATTTAAAATTCTAAAATTGATTAAATTGTGTAAATAAAATGGCTTTTAATATCTTTCTGAAATGATAATAAAAAAATCCACTTTTTAAATTGCTAGTTGGTGGAAGGAGTGTTATTACATAGCTTGTAAATGTTTGAATTAATATCCTGTTTTAAATACATTCTATAGGTTATTTTTGGAATGAACTTCATAATGCGGAATTATGATCTAAGAGGAGGCCAGCATTTGAGTTGAAATTTTATTTTTCTTAATTTTTACTCATATTAGTATTTTGGGAATATTGGTCCTGCATGGGCCTACATGTTTATCGAATCTTAAGAACTTATAATCCTATAATCTCACCATTAAAATTACCCCAATAAGCCTGTATTAAGAAAGCAACTTGTTTTGAAAGTTATTAATGATTTTTACATTTATTTCAGCTTCTACTCTTGAATGTTGCATTGTATTTTTAAATTTTATTTTTTTATTGCTCATTTTATTTTATTCCCCTCATTTTTGTCCCCTGATTTAATTATTTTATAAAGCAAGACTTATATTACTTGACAGACTTTATTTACATGAAAAAAAAATCCTCATTAATAAAAATTACATTAAAATGTGCAATATTTATAATTGTAGTAAACATAAAGCATGTTTTTATTAATTCCAAACATTTTATTTTCTTTTGATGTTATACCATAAATGTGTTTATAAAAATATATACAATAATAAAATATCACTTTTTATTCTAGATGGTTTATGAAAGTGGTGATTGGCTTGCTGGTGGGAATTTAGAAGTTCTGGAAAGAATAAGACAAAATGATGGTTTGGATGAATATCGTCTTACACCCAATGAACTTAGGGCAAAATTTAAAAAAATGGGGGTAATTATGATATATTCTATTTTTTAAAGTAAGATCTCACCCATTTTTAAAGATTTTCTTTTATTGGAACAGTAGCTATTTATTAATAAATTCATTTTTTGAAATATATTTCTAATTTTTAGGCTGATGCTGTTTTTGCCTTCCAACTGAGGAACCCAGTCCATAATGGCCATGCTCTGCTCATGCGAGAAACGAAAAAACAACTTATTGAACGCGGCTACAAGAAACCAGTTTTGCTTCTTCATCCTTTAGGTAGGAAATTAAAAAAAATTATAAGAATTTACATTTAGAGATATTTTTATTCATTGACATTTTTTTTAAATTTGTGCATGTTTTTTTTTTTCATCATAGGCTGTATGATTTTTTTTATTAACATTGTTTTTTGATGTTATTAGAGACAGATTTAATGATTTTGGATAATAACAGCAAAAGCTTAATCTTGACTGATCCAAACTTTTCCATGACATCAGAATGAAAGCACCTCAATATATGAAAATTATGAAAATGATTCTATGTAACACTACATTATTGTACACTCTTCTTTTGATTTAGGTTCTTTTCTTTTGTTGCAATGCAAGGGATTTCAGTATTAAATTGTCATATGTATAATGTAGATTTGAATCAAATGAGTTATATTCTTTGAAATTAGACAAAAGTGTAACAGTAAAAAAGTATTAGATATACAAGTGAATAATATTTATTATGGTTTAAAGCACATTTTCCATAAAAAGAATTATAAATATCGATTAAGGCCAGATGTTGTAATAACCAATATGTTTTGAGAATTGTAAATTATTTTAAGAATGTTTACCTGATACACTAGTGTATAGTACATCTGATATAGATTCTTCCTTATATTTAATTGCTGATCCATTTTAATATGTTTGAGAAGTCTTACTTTGAAAACATATGATTATGGTTTAGAAAGCAATTTTTTTGTTGTTTTGTTACACAATCCCTTAATATGTTACAGGTTGTGTAAGACAAGTTTTTCTAAATTTTCCTTAGCAAATAAAAAATTATCTTACTTATATTATTTAATGATGTTTCTCAAACGTTTAAATTATATTTTTTATATAGGGGGTAACTAAGACATAACTGATTCAAATCTAACAATAATTTTTGATACCCTGTTTCAAAAGCAGATATGTATTAAAGTATTATCACTTAGTTTGTTTGAAACTCATTTATCTGTATCATACATATTGTTGGATTTTTTTAATTATGAGAAAATGTCTCTAATTTAATGAATCTGGTGTATGCAACTTTGTCAATCTGTGGTGAATTATTCTGAACAGATTGACTAACTTTTTATAGTTAATTGTATTTTGCAGAATAGTAATATAGTGAGAAATAGTTAATGCTGGACAGATTTTACTACTGGTATTTGTACAATTTGTATTTGTTATGCTTAAAACTATCATGTTTGATTTTTACTAAATTATATTTTTATAGACCACATTTTTTGAAGAAGTGTAAATGTTTCCGTTTGTGTTAAATTTTCTTTATTGTAGATGTACTGTTTTTTTAAAGATGATTCCATATTTAAATCAACCTGTTTAAGATTAACTCCACCCTAGGTTCCTTATAAGTTTCTTTTCTAGATATCACTTATCTAGAAAAGAAACTTATAAGGAATCACAGATGTTTAGTGAAGGACAGGCATAGTGGGAGTTATATTATTTTAATTTTGAACATATTTAAAGAAAATTCATTGCATGTGTGTATTACTTTTTTCATTTATTTATGGTGCATTAAGAATGTTTTTTTTTTCTCACTCAGGTGGTTGGACCAAAGATGATGATGTCCCCTTGAAAGTGAGAATAGCTCAACATAAAGCTGTTCTAAGTGAGGGAGTGTTGGATCCGGATAGTACAATTCTTGCCATATTCCCTTCTCCCATGATGTATGCTGGACCTACTGAGGTAATATTTTTAACTGCTTAGTAATGAATTTGTAATAGTGTAAATTTTCTAATATATTTATGAAGTACTTTTTGTACTATGGAAAATGTTTAATTTGAACATTTTCAATTCTAATTGATAAACAATTTGAATTATTTTGTGGTCATTTGAATTTTTTTTAATCATCTATACTACTATTATAAATGTGAAAGTTTGGATGGATGGATGGATGATGGAACTCAATCACACCAGAACGGCTGAAGGAAATTGGATGAAATTTAGCACAGAGATAGATTATAGTCTACAGAAGAACATAGGCTAATTTTTATTCCGGTTAATTGAGTGGTTAATTTTTTATTAATTAAAAACTAAATTTTCCGCCAAAAAATTTAAAAAAATCTGAAAACATCTACATGAGCTTTTTGAATCGTTTGTTTTTATTTTCCTGTTTGCGTTTTTCATTTTATTATTATCTTTCTATTCTAAAGGAAGGTTTATTAATTTTTTTTTCTTACGCTGTTCTTGTGTTAATATAATTCAATATTTCCTGTTAATTTCTCTTGATTTTTTTTCTTGTTGTATATATTTCTTTTGCCTATTTTCATTATTTTCGATTACATTTTTAAAAGTACCTTTATAGTTTCAAGTACATAGCTTTTAAGTAGTTTTTTTTCCCACGCTAATGATGTTAGACGTAACATCATCATGTTTTCAATCGGTTATTTCAAACGATTCTGTTTATTTTAGTAATGCATAATAAATTTAAAATTAAACATTGTCAAGTAATAGATCTTTCGATTCCTTCAGAAGTGCTTTTGAATAAAAATAAAATAGATGAATTAAAATTAAAATTTTCTAATCTGCATTGCATTACCCCAACTGGTGCTTAAAATTTACGTCTTTACGTTGCTCAAATTGACGTTGAAAATTTATACATGCATACGGTTTTGATAACATTTTACATTGTGATTAGACTGTCAGTTCTCACATGTACACATCAAAATTTTCACGCGTACGAAGTAGGGTAAGAGCTAGTCTATAATATAAGTAAAATAATAATCATTTGATATTTTTGTTAATTCGGAAACATTAACTAAAAAATGAAAATAAAACTGTGTTCATTAATAAATATATCTGTTCTTTGATAGTGTTATTGTGATAAACTTTTTGCAGTTCTTAATTTTAATGAAGAGATTTTGCTGTATAGTTTATAAAATTAAAAAAAAGCATCAAGTTTTGTCTCTCTCTCCCTCTTTTTCTTTTTTAAAAATAAAAATGAACAAATTAAATTTGAACAATAATGTTAAAGTTGATGTTTTAACTATGTAATTATTGTTTCCTTTGATGGAATTAGGCCTTTAGCAGCACTAGGCAGTCATATGCATTATGTTTGTGTTTTCCATCAAATGGTAAATTTAGCTTTTCCTTCTATCACATTAGTAAATCTGTCAAAAGGTTAATAAATTATTTTAGACTCTAAAATTTTTTACTTTTTAAAAGTATTTTTGTAGATATTTATTATTTTGTTACAACTATTTGACAGCGAGACTAATAATAATAATTTAATTGACCAGTGCATGTGCTTCTCAACTTTGTGGTCTTAGGCTTCTGCCTAGTTGGGAGTACTCTGTTAATTGTTCAAAATAATAATGTATATTCTATAATTTAAAATTTTTTTGCTGATAATTTATTAAACTATTTATTAAAGCATTTTTTACTTAAAAGACCTTACTACCTTTTTCTAGACGAAGTTCTTCAATTTACGTAGTATTTCCCAGTGAAATTCCTATTTTTATTACCTTAATAGTATGTATATTGAAATAGTAACTATTTATTTTTCAGGTTCAGTGGCATGCCAAAGCTAGGATGTCTACAGGCGCCAACTTCTACATCGTAGGAAGGGATCCTGCTGGAATGCCCCATCCAGATACTAAGAAAGATCTCTATGAACCGACACATGGAGCTAAAGTACGCTCATAATCCTTGTGATAAGTCATTATTTTCGATATTTACAACTTGCAGGCAGTTTTAAATTTAATTTAATTAACTATAATTACTGCTGCTCTTTTTTATTATTAAGATAGCATTATATTTTAGTTTGTTTAAATTATGTGCTCTGTTTTTTAAAAAATTGTATCTTTTAGTAATTTACTTAAATTGCTATTGATGTAAATCAATTATTAACCCACTTTTTAATTTCTGGAATTTTTAAAAACTTATATTTATTTTGTGATGTCAAAAGATTTAAGAAAGTTATTATTCAGCAGTTATAAATCTTTGTATAAAAGCCAGATAACATCTACGATATTGAAGTCGACATTTTGGTATTGTGGTTATGTTACTCGGCTACTGGTCTTAGCGTCGCGGGTTCGTATCGCGACCTTCAATCACTACATCTTTCTCTTTTAAACTTGTGACTTTTTTAAACATCCGTATTTGAAAAATGTAAGCAAATGTTTTTAACAATGTGAAGATGATCTTATTTCCACAGAATTTTTTAAGCCCTTATTGTAAAAATTCAATACATTTTGGGGGGTTTTATATGAAGAATAGTATGTATTTTTAAGTCGTAGCTATTCTTTTATAAAAATTATTTTGCTACTTTTATGCAAAATTTAATAAAAATACAAATAAATGAGTGCATATAAAAAATATATATTCCTCTTTTTAAAAATGTGTCCAACAAAGATCCAAGTAATATGCACCATGCTCCCGAGTCTCTCATGGACTACTTTATTTAAAACTAAAATTTCGATTTTTATTTGTTTTAGGTTTTGACGATGGCTCCTGGCCTTACACAGCTGGAAATCATTCCTTTCCGTGTTGCAGCTTATGATTTGACCAAAAAGCAGATGGCTTTGTTTGATCCAAATCGTAAACAGGACTTTGAATTTATCTCTGGCACAAAAATGCGTTATTTAGCACGCAATAACTTGCAACCTCCAGATGGTTTTATGGCTCCCTCAGCATGGAAGGTCCTCTCTGAATACTACAAATCCCTCTCAGACAAGTCATAATGTCAACTGTACCTTGAAATTTTATCCTCACAGTCTAACCTCGATTCTCTGTAAAAGACTTTAGTTTTTTTTCTTTCTTTTCACTTTTTCTTTGGTCATTTCTGAAATATGCTTAACTTCAATGCTTTTTTCAATTTATATTCAATTTTCAAGTTTAACTCTTGCTGACTTGATGAGATTAAAATTTGATATAGTAAAAGGTAGCACTTGTTTGTATTCATATAATGCACTTTAAAAAACACTGATATTTTATTGTATGTGGCAGAATCATATCAGCTTATTATTATTATTATTATTACTGTTGTTGATGTTGTTACTGTTACTGCTCTTTTTTTTTCTTTTGCATTGGTGAATTCAATACATAAGTGGTTGAAAATATTTCAAACATTGCTTTCTTTTAGTTTGACATCATCACTTGAACTTTCAATTTGAGTCAATCGATTTTTTATTAATTTAATATGAAGAGTCAAATATTCAACAACTAGAACAAAGTTTTAAGTTTATGTACTTTCTATATGGTATACTTAGTATTTACATCTTATCAAGTTCTTTATCTGTATGCTTCTTGAAAATGATATTTTGTTTTATTGGTATATTTATTTTTACCATTGCAGAAAATCGAGGTTTAACTGATTCCTATGAGCAGCGAAAGGCTGTAAATTGTTAAATAAATGATCATACAAATTTTATATTTGGAAGACGAATATTATTACTGACACATATAAATATATTTTGTGAATTGTCATGTGCTTGTTCTATTTTAGAGGATTTAAAAATTTCTCTACTTTTCAAGCTAGTCAAGCTTATGATATTTAAAGGAACCAGTATTTTTATAATTGAAAAAATTTTCTCCTATTTATTTCAGAAATCTCAAAAAGAAAATTCGAATATTTTCAATTTAGCTATCTCTATATATTTCATCTAAAAAAGAGAAAGCGGAGATTGTTTTAAGTATCAAAAACTGTGTAAATATTAATTTATACTATTTTCAATAAATAGCTTGAATTTTTTCTGTTTTTTCTGTTTTTATTTCTGCACAAAAGAAGATAGAGAATGTGAAAGTTCAAGGATAAATTGTTTATTAACATATAATCAAAAAAAGGAGTGGATGGGAGGCAGAGAGAGAAAACATCAGGTGTGAAACTATTTCCTGTAATGTATTCAAAGTCAATATAAAATCAATTAATTAATAGTAAAATTTTATAGGTAGTAAAATCTTTTATGTATTTTCCTATTCAACATTTTTGAACCCCAAAAATGTTATAAAACATTCTTATTGTAAATCAATTTAAATTTTATATTTTATTCTTTTGTGTTTCCTCATTCCTAATTTGTAAAACTTGTATGTACTTATTAGAATTTTTATATGAGTTATATTTTAATATATTTTTAATATTATGCTTACAAGTTTCTGTGCCTTGATATAAATTTGAAAGATTATCTATTACTATATTATTATAAATTATTCTCAGTTTCCTATCTGCTGTATGGCATCAGTTATTAATAACACATATCGCCATTATGTAAATTTGAGCTGCATCTTAAAATAAATTAGAATATCAGAAAAAAACTGCAAAACACATGCTTATTAGTGTAGAAAGTTACATTTTCATAGAACTATTAAAGTAAAGCATTGGTATTAAATATTAAAACCATATAGTAAAATTCTCTCATTGTTACTTTTGTTAAATTATTTCTAATAAAATTTTTGAATATTTGTAAAATTTTAATTATTTTATTTTAAAATCAGTATTGCTCAATCATTACGAGATTTATGAAATATGGAAGCTTAGCCATTATTGGTACTAATTTTCATATTTTAATCAATTTTTTATAATAAGTTAATTTTTAAAAGTTTCAAAGTTCAGTATAGTGCAATAACTTCAGTAAACCTGTTATTTGAATACCGTGTAGTTATATGATTTTGCCAATTTTACAATATTCTATTTGTTTTTCCCTCTAGTGTAAAACTCATTCTAATTTTATGATGATATTAAATTGAATCATAGACTCCTGACTAGATTGTGCTGGTCATAATCTGATTTTTAAATTTTTAAAAAAATGTAACTTATATAAAACTATTGTATATATTTATATTGTATTAAATAAACAGCAATAAATTGTGATTTGAAAAAATTCTGAACATCATGCATTTAAAAGTGCTTACTGGGTATTATCATATGCTAAATCATTATTTACTTGAATTGAGTTTTTTTTCATGTGAATTATCACTATTATTTTTCTTTGTTATCCAATTCCTCTTTTATGTAACCTTTTGTCGAAGAATTTGCTTTGTGTGATATTTGATCAAAATATTCCTTTTTGTCTGTGTTTTGATTTCTTTTATGGGTAGGTGCCAGTATAAATAGAAAATAAGTATACTCATATTATTCACTGGATTTAATATTTTGCAAAAATTCTTTGACGTGTTTTGTTTTATTTGTCTATTTTGTTCTTTTTTATGAGGTTTAAGATATTATTTATAGAACATATATATTTGAAGATTGCTATTCTGTGTTTTTGATATATTTCATCCATGTTTTCTAAAGGTTCTTAAACCATATCAGTTTGTAAGAATTTTTAAAAAACTGTCATGATTAAAATTATAGAATTTTCAAATAAGATAGTATACATATTTTTGGGAAAATAACTATTTTGATCCTAAATGCATTTGATAAACATAAGATGTTTTATAATCAAAAATAAACTTTGTACGTTGGATTTAAGGTATAAATTCTTTTTTTATTTCAGTAAATGGTGCATATGATTTCTAAATAAATATTTTTTTTGGATATCCTCAGTAATTAAAGCAATATTTTATGTGATGCTTCTTTTTATTTTTTGTTATGACATTGTTATATTAGTTTGTGCTGTACATATTTATATTAAGAAAAAAACTCTTATCCTGGTCTTTCTCTTTAGTAATAAAAATAATAAGAAATAGAAAGAAAAATGGAATTTTTTCAAATATCAATGTAATTAAAATTTGAATACATAATGGAATTCCCCTTTTACAATTAATTTAGATAGTCCAGATTGATAATTTAATTTGAATGGTTAGTGCAGGAATAATTTTTTTAAGACTCAACATATTAAAGATAAACTGTTTATGATTTCTATTTTTTTAAATTCTTTATTGGTATTTAAAATTCTAAATATCTCGGTTATTTTAGAATATATAAAGCAAAAAAAGTATATGATGTTTTAATTAATTTTACCATGACATTATCTTTTTTTAAATTGTTAATTTTTTTTCATAAATGATTTGATCATTGAATGATCATTGGTGAAGAAAAAAATATGATAAAATTAATGAAAGTTTGGAAAAAAAATTTATATGCTTTGTTGAGAAGGCTAGCTCTGAAAGAATGCTAATAATTGGGGTTTATTCATTTTTTCTTTTCTTTTTTTCGTAATTACAAGGGTTTTTTTTGTTTGTTTATTTACAATCAGATATGCATTTAAAAAAGCTAGCTATTTTAAGATTTTTGCTAATTTTATTTTTTAAAGTTATGTGTATTTACCTAATTTAAACTATATATATAAATTTGTTATACTTTATTTTGGTTTGGATCACTTGAATATTTATTCATGTACTCTAAAAGTTAATATACTATGCTACATATATTTAAAAAACGACATTCAATAATCCTCCTGGAATTCAAGCTTTTCTGATATCACAGAGACCAGTATGAGAGATTTTTCTTTAAAAAATTTTATATGAGCAAATTATTATGTGAGCTATTTTATTATTTCAGATGTGTAATGAATTGTTTTGTTTGTAAAGATGGGAACATTTCTGTGTAAGCAATATATATTTTTGTTGACAAAAGAAACACGTTGAAATGTTCTATTGCATACACAAATGTTAGAATTGCACTGTTAAATGGTCACATTGTTTTATTATAGAAAACAGAGATTTATGTAACATATTGCTAATAAAACCATACGTTACACTTAAGATTCTGTTTCATTTTAGCTTCCAAAACATTTGAAAGTAAAAATATGCAAATCATGCATTAAAATCTTTGAGAATATGGCGTGATACATAATTATATGTAAAAAATTAAATTAATATTTTTAAAAAATGAACCGAGTTTTAAAATGGTAAAATTTTTCAATTATTATATAGGTCACATTTGCTTTTTAGAAAACGGAATCTTTTCTTACATAATTTATATTATAAAAGAGATAATTTTACAATTTTTGTTTTCCATGGAATACAAGATAAATATAATAAATCCCAATCGAAAATAATATTTTTCATCGGATTATTAGTTTATGCTATTCTATAAGCTTTAGAAAGGTAAAACAAATCATTATAAATCAATATTTAATACGAATTCATGGCAATAGCTTCTGTATATTCTAATGATGAAAAATATCTAAAATTACTAATTAAAATTTTTTTAAAGCTTAGTTTTATTAAATGCACAAAAATAAAACTTTAAAAAATCATTCATGAGTTATCGCTTTTACTTGCAAGTGAATGTACTGACTTACAAATGGCCAGATTGATGACGAGTTTGGTTTAATACTTGGTATGGCTCTAAACTATAGATGCTACAATAGCACATTAATTTTTATCCATCTGAATAACTTTTATGCTTTGTAGTTAGTGTGCTCACTTGCACTCGGACGGGTAAAGTTTAAATGAATGGATCTCTTCCAAAATTTGATGTAAATACTACACGCCAAATTTCATTCATCAAGATCAAACGTTTTTTGAGTTATGATAATCAAAGATAGGAATACATGATTCCAGAAATGCGTTTCTGAATACATGGAATTTATTACAATCTCTCTCTCTCTCTCTCTCTCTCTCTCTCTCTCTCTCTCTCTCTCTATCTATCTATCTATCTATCTATCTATCTATCTATCTATCTATCTATCTATATATATATATATATAAAATCATTTTTACATTAATACGAAGGATTAGTATACCATCTCTTTGCAAAAGAGAAAGTAAAAATTAAAATCGTCTGCACCTGATATCGCGTTTGTTTTCTCGGATTTTATTCGCCACGCGCTACAACAATAAATATTTTCTTTTTCCTGTGCTTTTAGTTTCTGTAGAAACTGTGCAAAATTATAGGCCAGAAATATATGATAAATAAAATAAATTTGTTTTCTTATAAAATTTTCTCAGTGCTTTCCCTTTCTGCGATAAACAGTAATCTGTGAAATTTTCAGGACCTTGTGCAAATTAAGGTAAAGGTAAAATTTTACGAAGACCAATATTAGCTTTTTTTCCCCCAAGAAAATTATATAAAATGTAATGTTAGCCATTTCGTTCTGTTCTTTGAATCCATTAGCTTTTATTGATAGGCTAAAATTTGAGTGTAATTCCTATGATTCTTTGCAATTTAGAAGTAGCAGTTGTATTGGAAAATAAAATATTCAAAAGTTCTTTCTTTCTCCCTCCCCCCTTTTTTGAATGGATTCAAGTTATATTGAAATGCTGCAATCATAGATATATTTTTCTTCGAGAAAAGAAATGGCAATGCTCTATTCTGATTATATTTTCTATGATATTTCCCTGCGATTTTTTGATTATGATTTGATTATTGTTCTCGTAAGATTTGCTCTTTTGCGATATAATGAAAATTAAAATATTGTTGTAATATATAAGTAGCCCACAAATCGCACTGAAATTTATTTAGATTACAAATCAATAATAAAATAAAATTCGGTTTATAATTTTAAACTTAAAAAGTAATCAATATGTCAAACAAAATATTAAATCTATTCAAAAATTAAATGAAATATATTTCAAACGTAAATAAAGGAATTAAATTTATTATAATATTAATGAATAAAACATAAATTCCAAGAAATCTACATAAATCTATAGAGTATTTTTGCGTTTGCCGGGCGGTAGAGGAAAATCTGCAAATATTGTAAAATGTTGCCAAATTTCTCACACTGATTTTAAAGCGAAAAATCGCCTAATAATACTGAATTCCGCCAAATTTCTTTGGCAATTTTTCGCTGCCACCCGGCTAACGGAAAAGTACCATTTAACAGCTATTGAAACCTCAAACATGAGCTGGGAAATACACGGTGCTGTTGCAATAAAATCAGGCTGCAGAGTCTCCGTGAAATTTTCTCGCATACTCTTTAATAAAGGTGCTATTCCAGAAAACAGCTTTAATAGCAGTGACTTGCTTTGATATATTTCTCATTGTGCATTTCAGTTATGGCATTTACTTGTTACTTAGAGTACAAACCGACAGACGGTCAATTCTTCATACAATTTTACTCAAAACATATGTTTTTAAACTATAGATGTTAGTTCACGGCATTGAAATTTATGTATGTAGCTGTCTTCGTTTTGCAGTCATAATATATTCGTTCTGACGGACTTTTCTGAACGGATTTTGCCCAAAATTGGATATAAACTTGCAAATATTGTATGAAGGCCGAATACCAAATTTCATTCGTCTAGATCAAAGCGTTTTTTAGGTTTTCTTTGTCACAGACAGACATTTTCGAAAATGTGTTTTTCGCATTCATGCTTCCATTCATCTAAAATGTGGAAATGAGTCAAAATTTCGAGTTAGAATTTTTTTTTAACGATTACAACACTTTCTATGAAGGAAAGTATTCCCAGAAATACTTTTCAGAAAAATATCCTATTTAAAAACCAATGAGAATATAATGAATCAATTATTAGTTATTCCTAATTCCTTTATAATTTCTCGAGAATTAAGAAATATTGCAAAAAAAAAAAGTACACTGAGTAAGAGAAAAACTATTAGAATTATAAAAAAATGAGGAGATGAACACCCAAGGGCATAATGCTTCTGCTAATAACATCACAACATATGAAAAGGATTCTGAATGTTCATTGAAGATTTATTGAATGGTTGAGAACCGCGGTGGCCTGGTGGTTGGGTCTCGGCTCCTGAGTCGTAGGGTTTGAGGTTCGAGACCCGATTCCATCGAAGAACCGTCGTGTAAGCACTTTAAATCCGTCAAGGCAACGCGTCCTCCCGCTGGTATGGTGTAGGGCGAAGAGAGGGAGGGGAGATGCCAGCTCAAGTGTCGTCCTCGTCATCTAAACGCGATTCAAAATTACGGGTTCAGTCCCAATATAGCCCTAGTGTGAGGGCGCTGCGACATCAAAGAATCAGCAAGAGAACTGAAGGGAAGAGAAGAGAAGAGTTGAATGGAAAGAGTGATGGTAGAACGGTGGTGATTGGATATAAGGAGCTCAATAATGTTGTTCTTGTATTAAATTTAAGTATGTTATTCTTATCTGTTATGTGCCGTTGTATGTTAATGTCAATTAAAGGCTGTTAAAAACTTTATTCAGTGTCAAACCAATTATTTTCTTTTTCATTTGCTAATGAAAAGGACGGTCTCTGCCTTGTTTTTTTTTCCAGGCGCAGATTTGAGATCGAAAAGTCTCGGCAGCGCTGACACCTAGAGTTGCTTCACAACGGGACGTTAATGTAACTAAACTAAACCAAACTATTGAACGGTGGATTCACTCATTAAGACTCTTCCATAAGCAGTGATATTCAAATATTTGACTCAAAAGGTAAGGAAGAGGAGATAAATATTTTATTCATGTTTTTCAAATGTAAATGAAATCGCAAATACATTACCTTCAAAATTACTTACGTATTTAGTAAATGAAATAATTTATTTTACTCTTATATCTTTTAAATTTGACAAGATTTCATTTGTTCTCGTAGGGCGATTTATAATAAAGAGACATACTTATTAGTTTTCACAAAGCAGTCGTGGCTTGCTGGAATTCGAAAGTGAATCTATTTTTATTGTAGAAGTATCTATTATTCAGTTGCGTTTCGCACTACGGTCCTCGTTCCGAAATAAATACCATGCTACTTTAAAATAATACATTAATAAAACTAATTGTACAATTATGATTTATAAAATTTCTATACAAAATTGAATATCCATTTGTTTGTTCCCCGCCCATTGAAGAATTTTAATGAGTTTTAGAAAATGCATGATAAATCTTCCATTAGAAAGCTTCTATTCCCTCTACAAAAGTTGAAGTAGAAGTTAAATGTTACTTTCTCGCGTACGTAGTATAGAAAAAATGTATATTAATCGTCAAAAAAGTTCGAACTCGAAATTTCGATGAATTTCGTTTTAGACCTCCACGAGTTCCAAAAATAAACTTCAGGAAAATATCCACCTGTATGTGACAAAGATAACTCAAAAACGCTTTAGATAGATGGCTGACATTAGGAATAAAATCTTGACACTAAATTTTCAGATTTATATGAAATTTTGAGCAAAACCCATCCTGAGGATGTCTGTATTTCCGACTTTTCGAATATAAGTTAACACAATAACTATAATATGATGAGAGCTTGATAGCTAAAATTCAATACAGAGATTCACCATCTATTGGGTAGAATATCAAATATCGGCTTCCTGGCGTAGGGGTAGCGTGTCTTCCCTGTGATCTGAACTTCTCAGGTTCGCGTCTCGGTTCAGACATGGTTGTTCTGAATTCTGTCTGTGAGGTGTTTGATTGTGCCCCCCCCACCCCCGTAAAAAGGGATTGTGCAAGCGAATGTGAGCATGAAGTAGCTAAGTCGTAGCTTTGGCTCTAGTTGGCGCTACTGAAAATCAGGAGACGCTCTCTCGGCTTAAAATCGTTGACGGCCGTCAGCGCGCTTGTCCATGGTAAGTAACAACCGCAACAATACAATATTAAATTTTGAGCGAAACAGAAGAAATTAACTGTCTGTAGGTTCATATTTATAGAAATATATAAACACGATGGCTCAAACAAGTAATGATTTTTAAATATCAAATTTTGATGTGATATTTTGTGAATATAAGAGTTGTTTTGTGTCAAATTTTTGACTCAATCGGTTTGGGAAAACGTGTTTAAAACTTCTATTTGATTTTCTGGTACTACTAACTGCATAGTAGAGATTTATCGCCAAGGCCACGCCAAGGATAGCACGAAAGATTCCCTTAATTTCACGCCAAAGTTAAATATTTCGTTAACGATTAAAAGCCAGTGTCATGTAAGGCTTCCTCTAGGATAACACCTCTATTAGAGCTTATGCTAGAAATTTTTGAACTGAACTGAATCTGATACCATAAAAGAAATCTTGCTCTTTGAAACGCAGCTCATTCACACTTTTTGCTGCACGCATCCTTAATAATCATTATTTTGCAATTTGACAGACTGTTTATTTTTAACTAACTAGCCGCCTTTGGTGCCCACTGATTCGTCCGGATAATGACATTTTGGACTCTTAACTCATTTATGGAAAGGATTTAAAAGTATTTCACTATACCGTTTGATATGACTGAAAAACATTTAATTGAATCAGCTTTTTGCAAATTAAAAAGTACAAATCACGAAATAAAAGTGAAAGTGGAAAAAGTATAATGGGGTTAATATGCTGAGTCCGACTTTGTCTAATTGGGGCCCTGAGCAAAAGTTTCTTTTGGGGCCCCTCCTCCCTTGTTTTGTCTTTTAAAATAAACGTTAAAAAAAAGTCCATCAAAGAAGGAAGTGTAAAATAAGCTTTCCATTCGATTTGGGGCCCCCTTTGATGTGAGGGCATACGGGGCACTCTTAAATTCAAATACGTTTTTTTTTAAAACTTATTGTGTTAGAGTGGATAACATTTGATGTTAATTTTTTCAAATATATTAATTCAATGTCAGTTTTTTCAAATATTAATCTATTAATTTGATCAACATTTTATTAATTAATTAAAAACTAACTTTACCTCCAAAAATCTACATTTCTACATGGTAAAACAAGTGTGACCTCATTTTTTTCCCACGCTAATGTGATTATGCTTACAAGTTTTCGACAAATTATTTCAAATGATTGTTTATTTTCTTAGTGCTTAATGCATTTAAAGTGAAACATTGTTAATTAATAGATTTTTCAGATTCATTTTGAAGTACTTTTGAATTAAAATAAAATAGAATAAAGGAAATTAAAAATTTCTAATCTGTATTACGTTACCCCATCTAGCGTAGAAAATTCAAGCATTTGCGTTGCCGCAATCAGCTTTGAAAATAAGTTTTCTGTGCCGTGTATGTTAGTATTATATGTACATAAATATTTTCTTTGGTAAATTAAAATTTTTGGCGAATTTCTTTAATGAATATATTTTGTTTTATTCTAAAAATGTTTCAATTACAAAATTTATTTCAATTAATTATTACACAAAATAATATTTTATAATAACTAATTAACTGTCCTGTTAAAAAATTATAAATATGTTGTCAACCTTCTTAGATTGAATCCATTAAACCACGCAAGAAATATTCAGAATTATTTTTTCCCAGCGAAGTTTCGTTCTTGTGGAATTTTGATTTTCTTGCCATAATTAATATCTGAAAAAATATTGCCATAGTTAAAATTAATTCATTTTTGGCTTGACTAATAATGATAAAAATATTTAATTTTTTAATATTTAAAGCAATTATAAATATTAGATTAAAATATTTAATTATTTTTGTCAATCATCACTTTTCACTTTTTTTATATCTCGATTCTAAAAAAATATATCAGTATGCAAACAATTATTGGAAACATATAAATGAATTCTTGTAATATTATAGTTCAGCTACGAATTTTCTTCGAGAAGGTAAAACTGTTTTGAAAAGTACCTTTTAAAACTAATAAATAGCAATTACTTTTAATAAATTATTATTTTTTTTTTCATTTATTTGGAGATCTTTTTGATCATTTCCGTGAATTTGAATTTTAAAAGGAATCTTTGAATTAGTTTTATATAGCTAGGTTTTACAGGTAAGTTATTTTTTATTTCTGATTTCTATATCATTTATTAATTTTTTTTTTGTTCTTTAAATATTACTACGATATCACATACAAAGGGGTCTATTTGTCAATGAATTAAATGAAACAAAATGATATATCAGTGAAAGTTATCACAAATTGTAAAATATAGCATACAACTCAACCAAATTATTCGAAATGTTGTATTACAAATTTTTAGAAAGCAAAGTTTATCGAAAGGAAAGAAAAGAATATTTTATGCCCGTCTCGAATTTTAAAATGAGGTCTATAAAATTAATGCCCACAGAACAAATGTGATAAAATATTACTTTAAGCGGATGCATGCACGGAAAATGTATTTTATTCTTCCGTTTGAGGAAGAATTCATATTGCTGCGAATCACGTTTGGTGCTAGAGAGTGGAATTGAAATATTGCATGTGAAATAGAAAGCTCCTTTTCTGAAACTTTCAACCATCTCATTTTAGAAAAATTCCGACTAAAGACCTTATTTTTGTTTTATAAATTATGAAAGCGTAATCATGTACAAAAAATACACCATTTTTTTTTCAAATTTATTTATTTATGTATTATTTCTTTTATAACATTTATGGGTATTATAGATTTTTTTGAAACAGCGAATAGTATCTTCTTCAATAATACTTCTAATTTTTTCACATTTTTTTCATAGATAAATGGTTTTACAGAATGTTTAGATCATCTTTTATGTGTATGTAAATATATACCAATAAATCAAGAAATTCGTAATTTATTTTCCAAAAAAAAAAACAACTTTTAAATCCCATTTTATATGGCTGATAATCTATTCAAAAGACTGATTCTGTTAAATTGTTGCCATAACAACGAAAACAAATTTTAACAAAAGTTTCTTCTATGATCAAGTGAAAAAAAGATTCAATGAAGTTAACTAAAAACCAGATGTTATTTTAGAACTTCTTTATGACAGGACATGATTCATAGAATCTTCACATATTGATTCAAAATATTATGTGAATCACACAGAATGAAATATTTCTATTGAAACAAGTTTTCTGCAATGAATTCAGAATTCACTAATATTGGTCTAAGAAAAATGTTTTTTCTGTGGTTTCTTTTTGTTTCATATACACCAACAACACAGGGAATCCTAAAACCAATGAATTTGCCATCATTAGTTACTGTTGGAATCGTTCCTAATAAATATGTGTTTGAGATCAATAAAAGAAACGGAATTTCAGCAATTGAAGGAATAGAAGGCAGATTCCTTGACTTATTGTCTAAGACACTGAGATTCAAATATAGCTTGAAGCCAGCACCCGATGGAGAACCAGGGAAAAGGAACAAAAATGGAAGTTGGACTGGCTTGATTGGCATGCTCCAAAGGAAAGAAATTGACATGGCTTTGAATTTTCTTTGTCCAACAGAAGAAAGAACAAAAGTAGTGGATTTTACTGATTCTTATGAGGTAGACTACGTGAAATTTCTTGTGGATAAACCCGGAGCTGTACCGCTTAAGTTATCCCTTCTATATCCGTTCAATTCTGAAACTTGGATCTGCATATTTTTAATCATGGTAATCAGTCCGAAAGCTCTGATTCTAATCTTCAGATTAAAAGTTTCTTACACGAAACTCTTTTTACAATCACTTGGAAGTTTTTTAAACCAAGCATTCACCATAAAATTAATTGGTACAAGAAACAGGATAATCTTTTTTTCCTGGAGTTTATTTGCAATGTTAGTAGCAATGTACTATTCTTCAACTTTACTTTCGTTCTTAACGTTTCCTCTGCAAAAAGCTCCCATCAAAAATTTCAATGAGCTCTCTCAAGCTGTTAGAAAGGGAACACACAGATGCTTTACCTTGAAGGGATCCTTTGCTTTGACTGTATTTCATTCCTCTCCCCATAAACACCTGCGAAGTTTAGGAAGAACTATTGAAAAAAACGGTTGGTTTTTTGATAAGCATGATAATTTTGGAAGCCTAAGAAAAATACTTAAAAAAACTGCTGTTATGGATATTAGACTCAAGTTGGAATTACTTCACAATTCGTTACATTTCGATTCGTATGTAATGTCTGATGAGAATCTCATTTCTCTTAATTTTGCCATAGCATTGCGAAAAGACTTCTGCTGTAAGGAAAGCCTGAACTCGGTGATATCTGCTGTTACAAGTGCTGGAATATATACCAAGTTTGAGAAAGAAGAAATTTTCAAAGTTTTCCTTAAAGAAGGTTTATTACATGAAACTGTCAATTCTGCTGAGCTGAAAATTGACGATTTATATGGAGTTTTTATTCTCTTAATTGTTGGTTATGTAGTGTCATTAGCAGTATTTTTTAGTGAAATTATTTATTTTCGGTATGTTTAAAGGTGTAAAACTCTTCTTTTATGAAAGAAATGGAAAAAGCAATTAAGCATGAACAATGTCATGAATTTTAGTTACCTCACTCAGAGTTACTTGGTTTATTCAAATATTTTATTATTACTCAAGACTTTGCTTCAGATAAATATTTTTGATCATTTAACTCCAAAGTATTTCTGCACAAAAATAAAATAAAAGTTCATTTAGCTTTCGGAATCATTTATTAAACACTTAAATTTGAAAATTAATATTTAAGTTTTTTAAAAACAAAAATTAGTACCCTATTTCTCTTCTAAACAGTTTTTATAATTTCTAATCATTTACATTTATCAACACACAGCTAAACAATGTTTATGGTATAAGAATTAATGATTAGTGGACTTTATCACAAGAGTAACTGGCTCGGATTTTGGATTAATACTCAAAGGAAAGAATGATACTCGCATCTTCCAATAGTTCACACTTTTATTCACGGCTACTCGTACACTACTGAGCTATGCTTGCTTTCGGTGGGGCAACACACTACGTGCGCGCCACCAATTGGTTGCATATTTTACTTCTTAACACTCCCGACCTTGAAACCTTAAGGGTTTCAATACAAATATTCTATTACAAAATACAATATTAAAGAATACAATAGTTTTTAAAATACATGATGATATTGATGCAAAAAACACAGGAATTATATAATAACAACATTGAGTAATACTACAACTATATTTTATCTACAGAATATTCAATCATTTATGGGTAGAACACAAATATATCTTACATTTCTCTTAAGTATTTTACCAGTAGGTAGTAATACATTCACTACTCTTACTTTAGCATCTTTACTGATAAATAATTCGGATATTCTACCAGTTAGCCACTTTACACTTGGCATATTTTCATCTTTTATTAACACAAGTTCACCTAGTTTTACATTATTTTTGGAAAACATCCATTTACTACGCTGCTGTAGAGTATTCAGATAATCCTTTTTCCATAACTTCCAAATTTGTTGGCTATATTTTGTTATCTTTTCCACTTGGAAAGTCTATTCTCTGATATATTGATGAGACTAGGCTCAATAATTGAAGTTAAAGGTCTACCTATGAGGAAATGACCTGGTGACAGGGTCTCAAAATTGTCGAATTCGGTTGACAGGGGGGTGAGGGGTCTTGAGTTTTAAACACTTTCAATCTCAAGAATTATTGTGAGAAATTCTCCAAGAGTCAAATGAGCATTACTAATAACACGTTTCAGATGATATTTGAAAGATTTAACACCAGACTCCCAGAGTCCACCGAAATTCGGCGATTTGGGAGGTATAAATTTCCATTCGATATTTTCACTAAGAAGAAAATTAGCTAAAGTTTCATCTGGGTGACTTACCATTTTGTGCAATGTTTTCAGTTCAGTGCTGGCACCAACAAAATTCTTAGCATTATCACAAAATATTTTTGAGGATTTTCTCCTACGACTAAAAAAACGTTTCAAACATGCGATAAATGCATCTGATGTAAGGTCAGATACAAAATCCAAATGGATAGCTTTTGTACCTTTGTAAGGAAGGGAGTATTAAATAAGTGTATATACAAACATACACTTTATTTAATACTCCCTTCCGTTGGTTTTTGAACTTTATATAGATGGGTCCACAAAAATCAATCCCAACATAACAAAAGGGAAATGAAGTTGTAACTCATTCCTTGGGTAAATCTCCCATAATTTGACTCTGTAATACAGGTGTTAAAAACGATGTACTGAAATGTTCGATATTTTATTTTTATTACGCACGTGCTATTAAGCATGAGTCATGTCGGATGTTGAGTGAGTAATGTGACCGGATGTATATATATATCATTTTTTTGGAAGAAAATGTAATAATATAACGGAACTGTGGCAACGTCACCTAGAGGAAACATCAGCGCCACCTAGATCAGTATCCACCTAGGCCACCATAGTCAGTCGACCTCCAGTCAACATAGAGAGAGCGTCTCGATTGAGGACTGTCTTTTGTTTTTTCGTTAATGTCTTAATTGTCTTCGTTATGTTGTCCCTTTTGTTATATAACTGTTTGTGTATGTGTTTATGTTTAGTGAATGTCTACAAATAAATAATGTTAAAAGCTAGCCGTGGTAGTTATTGAAGACAAACGGTTATATAATTTCTGACGCCCAACGTTTTGGACCAGTGAAATATGTTAGGAATCCCAATTTGGATTTTGAAACGCTTTTACCCCGAGCTTAAGTTTAGTTGCTGGAGATCGGCTCATTTTTGTTTTCAGATTGACTACCGGTCAAAGGGATTCCCATGTTCTGGAATACTGTCGTGTGCTGCTAGCATATCGGCTCACTTTTGTTTTCAAATTGACTACCGGTCAAAGTGATTCCCATGTTCTGGAATATTGTCGTGTGCTGCTAGCATATCGGCTCACTTTTGTTTTCAGATTGACTACCGGTCAAAGTGATTCCCATGTTCTGGAATATTGTCGTATACTGCTAGCATACTGCTAATCATAGCAAAAAGAATTTGATAAGTATCTTTTATGTTATTGTTTATTTTGATTCTTAAATACTTTTCACTTATTACAGTAAAAGTAATTATAATTTACATAAATCATTTTAGAAAAAGCAACGGCTTTCTTAATCAAGAGTTGTAAATTTGATTTTTTGTTGTTGTTTGTGTGTATTTTGAATTGATTATTACATCCTCCACAGTTTTCACTAAGTGAATATTTTATATAATATATGTTGACCAAATTGATACATTTAAATATGCGAGTTTCGATTCTCACTCTCAGAACGGAAATTATTTTTCCCCTCCTCTCAGTAAAAAGAAATAAAACCGTAGACGCAGATGTGCTGGCGTCACATTTTATGAATGAGTAAGCTGTTTTTCTTTTATTTTGTTTTGCTACTTTTGAATATGCTCATGAATAAATATGACTCATGCTGTCTTTGAAAATTGTTTTATTATCTTTATTGGTTAATAACGCCAGAAATCCTTTTGAGAACTCTACTCTGTTTCATATAATCGCAAACAATTTTTTTTTTTGCCTAAGTGAATATTTTGTTTCTGTTTTGATTTTGCACAATACTTTGAGAATTCTTTTAAAAGTTATAAAAAAAATAGTACATGTTTTGTGTTATCATTTCTAGTAAACGATATTTTAGTAAATGTGTTATTAACAATTTCCTGGTTGTAACGAAAATTTACAAGCAATATTATTTTGATGAGTATTAAGTTAAGAGTTTAATTGTCTGAGCACTTTCAATTTAAATTGCTATTGTACCACTTTTGATATTAATTGATTTTGTTTATAAGTATTATTTCAATCTGTTTAAAGATACAATTGATATTCATTTTAAACCATGAAACTAAACATTTTTATGTGATCCACATTGAAATTCAACTACAATAATTTTTTTTCTTTTCTTTTCAAACATTGATTCTATTTTGTGTATTAAATTTTACTTGTTAACGTTTCAGTTGAAAATACATTCAATTTTCTCTATCACTTTTGTTTAAAGTTAAAGAACATAATGTATTAAAATTTTTATAATTGTATGTTACGACAAAAGTATATAACCAAAAGTGTGGAAATTTTGTTCTTGTTCTTGATGTGCATCTGTTTTCGTATATGATTAGATATTAATTTTGTGCTGGTGCCTTGTTAGAACTAGCCAAAAGTTTTCTTATTTTAGTTTTAATGCATATACCTTGTATGTGAATGTAAATAGTTTTAGGACATTTTATATCAAATTTCCGTAATTATCAAGCCAATTTATCCTCCCCTCTGACCCCTCATTCCAAGATGGCTTACCTTGCAAAAGCAAAGAAAGAGGATCTAAGAACACTCGCGTACGAATTAGGTCTAACAGCAAATGATTCTATGCGTGTTGTTGATTTGCGAGATCTAATAATCAAATCCACGTCTTATGACGAGACTTTCACCAGAACTCTTTTAGAAACTATTGTTGATACTAGGCAGCAAAAAGAAAAGGAAAGCAAAGATATAGAAGAATTCAAAAGGAAGGAACAAGAATTGATACTTGAAACGGAACGATTAAAAGTAAATCTTGCAGCTGCTAGCTCAAATCCTTCTAACGGTTCCTCCACTTTAAATGTTGTACCCAGTGAACAAATCCAACATTTACTTCCAAACTTCACAGAGACTTCTGATATTGCAGCCTATTTGCAAATTTTTGAAAGACAATGTGAGAAAGTTCGCGTGAAAGAAGAAGACTACATAACGCACCTCCTACCTCTTCTTCCCATTAACATTTCACACATAATTCTGCGAGAACCCAAGGAAAAATTAGAAGATTATACTTATATAAAGAAAATTCTACTTCAACGATTTAAGTTAAATGCTGAAGCATTCCGAATCAAGCTGACTACTCACCAAAAACAAACTGGAACTTTATGGCAAGACTTTGCGTATGAGTCAAGAAACTACCTAGAAGAATGGCTTCAGAGCCTTGCAGTTTTTGATTACGAATCGCTGAAAGACCTTGTTCTTACAGATCAATTGAAACGAAGAGTTAGTAATGATGTCAAAGAGCACTTCATCGATCGTTGGGGAAAAATTAAGTCGTCATCTGAACTGGTGCAGTTATTAGACGATTACGAAGCTGTCCGTGTTAAAAATTCAAAGAATAAAATTCAACCGCATTTGAAGCAGAACTTTCCACTGATACCTATTTATCCTTCCAGAACCAAAGAAGATGTACAAAGAATGACTAGTAAAAACTTTCCATATCTAGTCGAGAAGCAACAAAGACATGATAACCGCCCTCCTTTGACTTGCTATGGGTGCGGTAAACTAGGATTTATAAAATCAAAATGTCCCGACTGTTCAACGCCTACCAGACGAAATGATTTCCAAGCAAACTCTTTGAAAATGCTTGCTACGCATGTAGATATGCCTACAACTATCACTTATATCGACATCACCATTTGTGGACAAAGAGCTCGCGTATGTGCAGATACTGGTGCAAGTTGTACGGTTGCTGGTGAAAGACTTTATAAAATATTTCAGGAGAAACAAGTACCGATGACAAGTAAAACCATCACCATGTTTCTCGCGGATGGACATTTCACAACAACTCAAGCCTTCACATCAGAGGTCGTCGTGAATATTGAAGGAAGAGACATTGTAACGAAATTTCTGATTCTGCCGAAATCGAAAGGAAATAGAACCCTCCTTGGATATGACTTTCTTGAAAAAGCAGGTATCGTCCTTGACCTAAAGAATAGATGTTGGTTCTTCCATGACAACCCTCTTCAGGTGTATTCATTTGGAGTGGACCTCGAGGCACAATGTCCTGAGCCAGTAAAAAGCATAGAAGTGAATTCTTTCGACTTGCGGGATGATGGGGGACAAAACCTAAGTCCTCATGAAAGACTACAACTTAATGATCTGTTGAGAAAATACGAGAATAATTTTCAGCTAGGGGGAGAAGCTACGCCATTCAATGACCACCAGGCATGGAAAGAAAAACTGCCCATGATTAGATTTGCATTGAATACCGCCAAGAGCGATTCAACTGGGCACTCTGCTGCATTTCTCCAATTCGCACGTGACCTAAGAACAACTATAGATGATGTCAAACACGACATAAAAGCCGTAATAGAAAATGACAACTTCGTTCCTGAGATTACACCATATTTAAAAAGGTTCGCAAGAACGGTACAACAAGTACGAGAAAGAGTTGAGAAACACCAAGATAAACAAAAACGGTATGCTGATAAGAAACGTAAAGATACTCCAAAATTTTTTCATGGTGACAAAGTCTGGGTTACTCTCCACCCTGTTAGCAAAGGCTCATTGAAGAAAACTAGCAAATTCATGCCTAAACGGGACGTTCCTTATATGATAGTGACTGCAAGGTCGCCAACAACTTACGATATTGCCGATCCCAATGAACCAGACAAAATCCTCGGTAAATATCATGTTTCAGCCTTGAAACCTTATCAAGAACGAAATAAGTTTCAAACATCAGACCGGGTAGCTCCAGTAGCTCCTCTTAGAAAAAGAGGACGGCCAAGACTTCCGCCACCTGACTTCTTGCCGAGACGGCCAAGAAGAAGTCAGAGGGGGAGGATATAACGGAACTGTGGCAACGTCACCTAGAGGAAATATCAGCGCCACCTAGATCAGTATCCACCTAGGCCACCATAGTCAGTCGACCTCCAGTCAACATAGAGAGAGCGTCTCGATTGAGGACTGTCTTTTGTTTTTTCGTTAATGTCTTAATTGTCTTCGTTATGTTGTCCCTTTTGTTATATAACTGTTTGTGTATGTGTTTATGTTTAGTGAATGTCTACAAATAAATAATGTTAAAAGCTAGCCGTGGTAGTTATTGAAGACAAACGGTTATAATAATGTTTTTCAGTGTATGATCCTTTCTGTTAAAGTAAAGTTGTTCAGTTTTTTACGCTTCGAGTCGTTTATATTTTGCATTGAAAGTTTTGAGTTTTTAACATTTTATGGCGTCCACGACAGGATCATTTTTTAATCATAATGTTTGCTACTGTTAAAGGATTTAAGAAAGAAGATCTGTTACTGGTTGCAGAAGAAATTGGTGAAGTAATACCAGAAAAAGCAACCATTTCAGACTTAAAGAATTTAATTCTTAACAGCGATGAGTATAAAAGGGATTCTGACTTCGTCACTTCTGTTTTAATCATGGCTGTTTGAGATCGGAAACAGAGGGTGGAAGAAAAAGAAAAACAGAGGCAGTATGAACTAGAAGAAAAAGAAAAACAGAGACAGTATGAACTGGAATTAGCGAGAATCCAGGCTCAGTCAAACGTAGAAGTAAGTGAAAGTTCACAGCTATCTGAAAATAACACTAAGAAAAAATTTCATCTACCAAAATTAGAATTCCGAAAATTTTCTGGTAATATTAAAGACTGGTTGCCATTTTGGAGTCAGTTCGAGCACATTCATAAAGATGGCGACATAGCTCCAGAAAACAAGTTTCAATATTTAATTCAAGCCACTGTTTCTGGATGTCGTGCTCGGGAGATTGTGGAAAGTTTTCCGCCAACGAGTGCCAATTATTCCAAAGCAGTGGAAAGCTTGAAAGCTCGTTTCGGTAGAGATGATTTATTAGTAGAAGTGTATGTCAGGGAACTTCTGAAATTAGTAATTTCTGTGCATAAAAATGAGAAGTTTTCTATGACATCTTTATATGATAAACTGGAATCACATATGAGAGCTTTAGAGACTTTAGGAGTCACGACGGATAAATGTGCTTCAATATTATACCCAATGGTAGAATCCTGCTTTAATGAAGATTTCTTGAAAGCTTGGAATCGGCATCCTACATCTTCTGCTTCTGCTGATGCCGAGGAGAGATTGAGCAATTTAATGCAATTCATAAAAACTGAGGTTGAAAGCGAAGAGCGAATAAACTTGGCGATGTCGGGTTTTGGATTAAACGAACCTAAGTGTACACAAGGTTACAAAAAGAAGCAATGGCAGAAAAATCCTGCCTTTTGTAACAACATTCCAATTGCTGCAAATTTGTTGACGACAGCATCAACTATAGCTGTATCTAAGTGTATATTTTGTGATGGCAAACATAAGAGTTCTGAATGTTTTTTGGCTCAAAAAATGAGTTTTCAGGAAAGGCAGAATATTGTTAAAGAAAAACGCTGTTGTTTTGCATGTCTGGGTATCGGACACGCAGTTAAAAATTGCCGAGCTGCTTTAAGATGTTTTATTTGTTCTAAAAAACATGTGATATTGATGTGTGATCAATATCACATGTCACTGGATACAAAAAATACTGAGAAAGATGAAAAAGCGCCAGTTGAAAATAACGTCAGCATGTCTAATTTAAATGAACGTAATACCAGAGTATTTCTACAGACTTTAAAGGCAGTGCTGGTTTCTGGAGATAAAAAGAAAAATGTAAGATTACTTTTGGATTCCGCATCACATAGATCTTACATTTTAAAAAATGTTGCACGAGAGATGGGCTATACTTCTCTTCGACAAGAAAAACTAGTACATTCACTTTTTGGAAGTGTTTCCAGCAAACAGATTACACATGATTGCTACAAAATATGGTTAAGGGATTTAGATGAAAAATTCGCTTGTAATTTTGATGCATTGGATCAAGACAAAATTTGTGAAGATGTTCAACCCGTTTGTAACGGATCTTGGGTAAGAGAACTGGAAGAAGATAATATTATTCTATCTGACGTAAATGATAGCAGCGGATCGATTGATATACTTATTGGAGCCGATATTATGGGGAAAATGTTAACTGGAAAAAGAAGAATACTGAAGTCTGGTCTTGTAGCTGTTGAAACCCATTTAGGATGGACATTAATGGGAAAGGTACCCGTAGAAGAAACCCCAAAAGAAAGCTCAAATTTGGCGATGACTGTAACGTCCCTGTTTGTCAATGAGCTTGATATCTCTAATTTATGGCGATTAGACTTGATTGGAATCGATGATCCTATTGCAAAGAAGTCCAAGCAAGAAATTGACCTTCAAACAAAAGAACATTTTTTAGAGACTGTAAAAATTCATTGTGATGGGCGGTATGAAGTTAGTTTACCTTGGGCTGATGACAAATCCCCGTTACCTGATAATTTACACTTAGCTCAGAGATGATTGGAATACACTACCTCGAGACTTAAGAATGAGAATTTGTATCTGAAATACGAAGAAATTTTTGCAAGTTGGCTCCAAGAGGGTATCATAGAAGAAGTTCCGCTAACTGAAGTACATGGTTACAGAAATTATCTGCCTCATCGACCTGTGCTGAAACCGAGTAGTGCTACTACTCCAATTCGACTAGTTTTTGATGCGTCGGCACGACTCCCTAACCACCCGTCGCTTGGAACGTGGACCAAATTTGATTGAATTGTTGCCTGACCTTCTGTTACGTTTTCGAGAAGGAGAATTTGGGGTGATTGGAGACGTTAGAAGAGTTTCTGTCAAATAAGCATCCGTGAAGAAGACAGGGATTTTCTTCGTTTTTTATGGTGGGAGAATGAAGAGAAAAATAAATTGAAGTATTTTCGACATACCAGAGTGGTTTTTGGTGTAACATGCAGCCCTTTCCTGTTAGCCTCAGTGATTGACTATCACATAAGAAGAAGTGAAGAATATGACGTTAAATGCAGGGAAAAGTTGGCTCGAAGTTTTTACGTTGATAATGTTGTCACCAGTGTTGATAACAAAGAAGAACTGAAAAGATTTATACAAGAATCAATAACTCTTATGTCCAAAGGAAGATTTGAACTTCGAGAATGGGAGTATTCTGGTCAGTGCGAAACTAAGGAGAAAGTAGAAACACACGTTTTGGGTTTATTATGGAATAAAGACTCGGACACGTTAAAGATTGACATGAGTTGGATGAATGATGTAGACACTGAAAAGGTTACTAAACGTAACATATTATCTGTAGTTCACAAAATGTTTGATCCATTTGGTTTCATATCTCCAGTGATGCTCTGCCCGAAATTAATGCTGCAGAAAACGTGGAAAAAGGGAATAAGCTGGGATGAAGACATAAAATGCGAGTTACGAAAAGAGTTTTTAATATGGTTTCATGAGCTCACATGTTTAAAAGATCTAGAAGTGCCTAGATACATTAAAATAACTAAAGAAAATCTCAGTAATTGTACTATACATACTTTCGTTGATGGTAGTCAAGATACGTATGCAGCTGTGGTATTTCTGAGGATTGAAAAAGAAGATGGAGCCGAAGTGTTTTTTCTGACTTCCAAATCTAGAGTTTCTTCGTTGA
>JAOUZG010009955.1:5029522-5147426 GCA_026289955.1 Argiope argentata | reverse complement strand
AAAAAAAAAAAAATGGAAGCGTACAGGCCTGAAGTTTAGGTACTTGGTTTGTAACAACACGAAGAAGTTTCAAGTTCTGATAATAATTAGTAGTGATATACTTTTTTAAAAATCATTGCAGTTTCAAATGTTTTTTTTTATAAACAATTGAACTTCTCTAAAGCATTTTGAAATAAACAGAAGTTAAATTTTCACACAAATTTGCTTGTTCATGTAATCAAAATCTTTTCCTAATTTTGATGTAGTCAAAAAGGAAGCTCTAAATTGGTGATTATAGTTTAAAAGCTGTATTAAATTTTACTAGTGTCTTATAATATGCATAGGCAGTGGTCTTCTGTTTTTTATGCACTATCTAATTATGGACCTTGGATAAGAAATTATGGATCTTGGATAGCGTAACGAATGCCTTGTCTTACGAATTATAGATCTTTGGTGTGTTGAATTTTTACTGAATCTTTCGTGTTAATGTGTACTTAGACGTCTTTTTCCACGACTGTTTAAAACAAAAATTCGGCACGAAACTACAGCTGTTATCACAAGATTACGTATCGAATTTTAATGAATTCAGTGTTTGTACATACGCGAAAGTGTACATGTAATAAAATGGTCAACATTTTGACAGATTTGTTTCAATATTTAGTAAGAACCTACATTTTAAATAATAATTGTGTACTAAATTTAATTTATCGTGCTCTTACTTTTTACTTAAGTCTCATAAATTTACATTAACGTATAAACTTTAAAGTCAGAAATTTCTAGAATCCCACATGCATTAAATTTATTAATATAGCTTGACAACAGCTACGCGAAGTAAGTATTTCATGTTTCATGAATAGTTAATGTTATTTTAATATTTTATTATTCATATGCCTTTTTATAGATAGTTAAAAATCCTCAAAACCTTTTTAAGCGAGCAAAAGTTAATTTTTCTCACAAATATTCTTGTTCATATATAAAAAAAACCCTTCATAAATTTGAGAAGGTATAAATAAATGATTAACATTTAAAAGTTTCATTACAACAAATTTCTGACTGTGTTCTATGATAAAAGTGCTGAGTCTGATGTTAATTGTTTATTCAAGAAATATTTGTCAATTTCTCAAAACATTAAAAATTAATTCTATTGAGAAATAAAATTTTCAATTTGCATTTTAAATTGAATATAAAAGTACTTAAAATTAATCCAACTAATTTTAACTCAGAAATCTACATAAATTAAAATCAATTCATATTAGTTTGTAGCTAAATTAAAACAAAACTAAGAAAAAGTATTTTTTAACTCTGTAAAGGAAACAAAAAGATATTAAAAAAAGGTCAAAATGAAATCTGCTATGCGTATTTCAATGTATCATGTCAGAACATCATTTCTTAAACGACCAAGCACCAAGTGCTCGTGCAAGTTAAATTATATTTTTATTCATTTTAATCGTTTCATTGAATGAGCCACTTTAGTATAGCAAAGATGGAAAAAACATTGTCCTGCATTTCATTTCATATAATCGCGTGCGCAAAACGACATTTTTCTAGGTTTTATTTGATATAGTCATTAACTTATTTTTTTTAAAAAAAATCAGAGCTTTTGTAAATGCAGTGGCAACGCGTTATTAAAAGCCGCTTTTTTGAAATGCTCGTGAAGATAATAAAATTCTTATTTTTTGCCTACAGATTAAAATTCTTATTTTTGCCTACGGATTAAAATTTTTATATTTCGCCTACGGATTTTTGTTGACGTCAAAAACCTCATCCCCAAAACAACATCATGTTCTGACATGATAATATATTTTTCTCTCTCTGAGATAAAATACATTAATACTTTTTTTATGGAGCTGAACGTCCAAGATATTGCGTGTCAATGGATGTCAGCGCAATCCAAGACCATTATCTTTTAGAAAAAAAAACATGTAATGAACAGTTCTATAGAATATATACCAATGACAGAACAGTATAGGGTACATCGACGTTGTACTTAATCGACTGCTATATTTTTTACACGCTTTCGAAATCAAACTGGGATTTTAGTGACGCATTTTGTTAAAAAAGTAAAAAATGAATATTTATTTATATGAATGAAAATTTCTCATCTATTTTTTTAAAAAAACTATTATTTTGATGGATTTAGGGTTTAAAACTATTGCAAATATTGTTTAAAAATTACCTTTGTAAAATCAGTTATATAAAATCCTCTGCAAATACAAGTACTAATTGTAAAAGGTATCAGAAATATCTGGTCTTTCTTCCTAATGTATTTAATGGTAGCAAAGACGTGATCCCAGGAGAGTTTCACATTGCTTTTCACAGTGTCTATTCGATCCAAAAATAGCCAGATTATTAACGGAGCTACACATCCACACGCCATACATAAGCCAGTTAATAAATATCTTGTTTCGTTCGGTACTTTTTCTATGCCATTATTGTCTCCTTCGTTGGCAGCGCTACAAAAATCTGCTCCACAGGAATAGTTTGAAGTTTTAATGTAGTCCTTGTCATCTGTCTTGAGAACGTAATAAGTGATGAAGCTGCCCCAAATGTTTGCAGAATAGTACGCCAACCCTTGGATGCCGAAAAAGAGAGACTTGGTTGAATCAAGATAAGCCTGATATGATGTTCCAACATTTTCTTTTGTATTTCCGGAAAGAGAATCGAATGATATTTCTTCTTCTTTCTCACCTAAATCATTATTTAGTATCTTAGAAATCCCTGCGTCATTCGATTTTTTTAGTTTATTACCTTTGGTGTCCTCTGTTGTTTCTATATTATTCCCTGTCGAAGCTGATTTTGCTTCAGTTAAATTTTCCTTTTTAGATCTATAAGCAGTAAGACGGATAGGTGTGGTGTTTACATGATGTCTGGTACTATTTCGGCTTGAAATAGGATTGTTACCTGCTTTATTGAGTAGATCAGAAGCTGATATTTTCTCCAATTTTTGCTCATCTAAATTAGAAGTCGCACGAGTCACAGAATTTTCGTATGTAAGCTCTACTTGTGATGTACATTTGGATTTTTTCAACTTTTTTTCTATATTGCAGTACAGAACAGAAGATTCGTTGAAATATGTGCACTGTGCCGTCCATAGCAAACCAATGCCAATACCCCTCAATATCGCAGCAGGTAGCATGGTAATCCAAGTAGGATAAAAATTAGATGCAATGTAGGGTAGCATCATTACAATTGCTAGAAACTGTGCGTATTTACTCCCCAATTTCTTCACAAGAAAACTGGTAAACAATAATGATGCAATCCCATAAGTGATGTAATTTACAGCCAAAGAGGCTGTTCCTACTCCTTTTTCTTTATTCATCGTGGTTTGCAGCGTAAGAAGACAGTCATCACCTGAGTACAGAAATAAAAATGATAACGATAAGATTATCAAATTTTTGATAATTCTGCATTTGCTAAGATCTGTATCTAGATTTTTGCTGAACATATTTGGAAATCTTTTTTTTGCCAGATTTTCAAGGCTGGGAAGTTGGGAACTCTGAAAATAAAAATAAATAAATAAACAGAATTAATTCAGTAAATAAAATAATTTTAAAAAATAAATACATTTTGAAGAAAGAAAATATTATAATTTGATGATTATCAAAAAAGGTAGATTTAAAAAATTGTTACATAATGTAATTAACAAAATAAACTCATTTTTATTTTAATTTGAAAAGTACGAAGGGAATACAGATTCGTTCATTAAAGATATCTCTGCTTAACTTGACAGGTATAAAAGATTACCTAATTTTTAAATTTATGAAATTGTGTTAATTAGAACAGCTTAAATCACATCGTCTGAAATTGCAGGCAGCAAAGCTTCGTTCGTTCATTAACGTCATTTTTGATCAATTTCCGCGGTATGATTGAGAGAGATGTGTTGAATTAGAAAAGGTAATGTTAGGTATTTTTACAAATTTGCCTTAGGCATTAGGAATTTTTGTCTCTTCACTTGAAGCGTATGAATTTAAAGTGTCAGAAATTTCTTGGATAGCCTGTCATAAATAGTTGAATATGAGGTTCTGCGTTGTGCTCGCCGCTTCTGTGTTGTGTAAATGAAACATGTTTCCGGGGACAGAATAAAAGGAAGTAGAGAACTTTCGAACTTTTCTGACTTCGGTCAGAAAAGACACAATTCGGCTTCAAAAATTAGGCTCACGCGCACACGAGCCCACACGAACCCACATGCACACAAATACAGGTATGACCTGTAGATCTGTTCAATATTTCTGTGTGGTAAAAGATATGGAGACTAGATCTTAAATTAATGTTAAATTTGTCTTTAGTCTTTCTTTCATTTTCTGAAAACTTAACAAAGAGAACTAACTCGCATCTAATTAAACGCCCTATATTTTTTTTTAAAAAAAGATCACGCTTGTTTTGGGTGCGATATTGAATGCTTATATTTAAAAAAAAAGAACTGTTCTGTTTTTTATAGATTAATTTTTGTAATTATGAGAAAAAAATATCCTGGTCAAAATAGAGCACGTATTTTTAAGAAAATATTTTGTATGTTAATCTAGTCCTATATTATGCTCGTTTATTCGAAGAGAATTTTAGATTAATTAGTGTCTAACTAATAGTATTTTTTTTAATATTGGAACGCACCTATACTCTAATTCAATAATTATTATTTACTGAAAATTCAGAGAGTTATTTTTACTAAAAAAGCTCCAGAATTTTCGAACAGCCAACAAAAAAAGAGAAAAGTAGTAAAATTTGATCTATTTATACATTTTTTCCGTTTAAAATGAAAGAGGAAAATATTATTATTAACTAGCCGCCTTTGGCGACCAGTCGGTTCGCCAGTATTAATGCCAGCTAAAATTTTCATATAATATTTTATGTAGCTGTGTTTCATAACAGATTTTTCACCAAAATATTTTTAAACCAAACAAATTTTGATAGCCATATAATTCATTTATGGTATTATTTTCTTCAGATGATCTGTTCACTGTACTACTCGTCTTTCTCTTTCTATCCGAGCATTGATTGTCCCAGAATTGATATTTTACTTAAATGGTGGAGGGAAAGGTCTAAAATTCTGTTTTTATAGAATAATGATTCAAATTTTCATAAATGTAAACATACTTTACAAATAAAGACACAATTGGTTTTCAAGAGATGTGAAAGTTTAAAAACAGCTTGGAAAATGCCTCGCACAGACGAAATAATGGTGACACACACACACATCTTTTCTTTTCTATCCTTTTTTTCTTCACTACTTTTCTTTCTATAAACCCTTTTTTAGCTTTGTTATTACTTTTTTTCTTCATTGCCCAGACTTTATTTTGAGCAGGCATAGATTAAATATTCATACCGACTAATAATAAAAGCAACTATTTTCTTTCTTTTTTAAACATCCCGTTATCAATGAATGAAAACCAACTGACTTCCCATATTTCTTTCTAAACAAATCATAATTCATTACTTCCTGCTATCTAACTCAGTTGGTGTGGGAGAAGGAAATGAAGATTTTTGGTGGGAAAGTGAGAAAAGTGTCGTTTAAACCATTTTCCTCGCAGTTTTTTAATTTTTTCTCTTCATAAGAACCATCCTCGTGTCTTAACGAAAATATTTTTTTAAAAATTAGCAGAATCGGTCAAGCCGTTCTCCAGTTTTGTGCTTAGCAACGCATTTCGAGGTCCATTTTTATTAATATAGATAATAAATCAGTAATTTTTTTTTGTTTACTTATTTTCAAGGTTTATATCAGGTCTCGTGAAAAACAAAATCCTGCTTTTTACAACGGCAGAAAATCACGTGATTAAACATTTAGAGAAGCAAGGAATATGACGGGGCTTTTGGGTAATCTATAATCGGATGTTAAGCAGATTTTTTTTATTTAATTAATTTAAGAAAAGCTATAATTTATATAATTTTAATATTTACAATAAATTGTATACAAAAAATTGCAAGATTATTAAATTGGATACTTGAAAAACAAATTTTAAAATTTTGAAACGATATAAAATTTATTTTTGAGATATAATATTCTTGGAATTTATTATGAAAAAATGCCAAAGTTTCTTTTGAATTTTAATTTACTAAAAAATTCTAATTCCAATTTCAACTAAAGTGCTCGGAGGTGCACGTTTCTGCTTTCAAACTTAAGCATAAAATTTAGTAGCTTTAAGCCAAACGGTCTTGTGGAACACCAACACACAGAGATAGACAAACACAATCACGTATCTAATATCGCTAAAAAGCGCTTGTGTAATTACAATAATTAAAAATATTGCTCTAACATATACTTAAAAATATTTTTACATTTTTTATATCAGAGAAAACATTGATCATCGAACAGAGACGGGCATTGGAAAAGTCTGTAATTTAGTTCTCTGTGAAAAGTGTTTTATAACACTGAATGTTTCTTAGGTATTGAGGGTAAGCTTTAAAATGGCTACTAATTTTTAATTTAAAATCTGATTAAAATTTTGAAACATCTTTCGCATTTAGCTTCTGCTATTAAAACAAAATCACAATGAGCCAAATTAAGTAGTCTTAGGTACAACGTGTCATAAATACTTCTGAATGGTGTTTAATTATGTCTGTGACACTTTACAAATAATATCCCAGCATATATTCCTTTTCCTGTTTAAAATTATTATAGAATTGTTCATTTGTATCGAAACTTGTATGTTTATCCATAGGGCTTTGCAAGAAATAGAAAAGTAGAAAATTCTGATTCAAAACCTACCGCTTAAGAGAATGTATAACAAGAAACCAGCAGCTGGATCAACGACAACCTATCGCTCCACCAGGGCTATACCTCTGGTTCAGTTCGTATTCCAAGCTTTACAAAAAATAGAAACGTAGAGAATTCTGATTCAAAACCTACCGCTTAAGAGATTGCAGAACTAGAAACCAGCAGCTGGATCAACGACAACCTATCGCTCCGCCAGACATATGACCTCTGATTCTGTTCGTATTCCAAAAGATTAGAAATTTAACAGCCAAAAAAAAAGTTTGTTTAGTTAATAGATAAGCTTTAGAATTAAGTTAGAGCAAAGAGCATCAATCACAAATATTTAATCGAGTGATTAAGATTTGTAAAAACAACGTATGACACTTTTTTATTTTCTTCATGCGTAAGTGATTTAGTAGAAAAGAAGATAGGATGAAAATATTTATGTATTTTTAAAAACTATATTAATAACTCTTTAATTAACGTGAACAAAAGCGTTATGAATTGTTCTAAATAATAATTTAAAAAATAAATTTGCCTGTCAATATTCAGTTTTAAATAAAAATTCTTTTCGAATCCTAGAATTTTCTTTTTTACTAATTAAAATAGTTCCGAAAGATAAACAAAAAAAAAATTATTGCATCTAGTCATTATCTACAAATCATTTTATTTAAATCAAATTTTTTTAACCGACTCATTAGCTGCAATTAATGCAAAGCCCTGGGTTTAATTTAATCTTATTTCTGTATTAAGTATTACTAGACTCTCCGACCCGCCACGAAGGCACACGAATTTAAACCATAAAACTGAATGATCACGCAGCCGCAACAGCAACACTGGCGGGAACTGTAATTGAGTCCTAAAGGCCCTCACCGACAACGGTACAACCTATCCTGTTGGAAGTACGTCCAGCCATCATTGGGAGGAACCAAATCCCCACTTATTTGTGTACCTTCCTGAGTGAAGAGTTCCAACCACTATGCTGGAAGCATCTCATCCTCTTTTCGAGTCCCCCCCCCCCCGAGAGTAATTATTTATGCATAAAAATTTATTTTAAATGTTTATATACTTCCGTCTTTCTTTTCTTTTCTTTTGCATTTTTCATTTTTTAAAAAAAACAGGAGTGATTTTTTCGAAATTGCATTTTTTTGTATACTCTCCAATTATTTTATCCTCTCTTCTCACATAAAACTGTGACCTTGGATACAAATACTTTGCATTGCACTCAAGTGTTTTGGATGTATTTTTGTTTACCGATTCTCTTCAAAATGTGACGCGGAACTTTAATTGCAGTGACAAGATTTCACTCATTTAAATCAATACTTTTATGAATTATATCGCATTTAAATACAAGAAAAAGTATGGTTCGAACAAACCGCCAAACGCTTGGCAGACTTTTTTACTGTCAGTCTTTTCATAAATTAACTTTTATAAATTTAATTTGTATAGTATTTAATAGAAATGAATGTAAAAGTATATCTTTGGCGATCTACCGAATATATCGTTGAGTCTGGTGCTAATAAATCTGGCCCATACATATTTTCTAGTGTGGACTGGGCATTTAAGAATCTCATTATAAAAATTTTTGTTCAATCTTTAGTTATTTTAAAATTAAGACAGTTTTATGTGTTGTTAATTACTTATTTGTCATTAATTTTTAAGTTTATCTTCTCAACGATTAATATTATCTGATGATTAATTCAATTTTATAATTTTTTTAAAATTTTCTCATGCACAAGCATGTAAACAGAAATTATTATAACCATCAATTTATTTGAATTTGAATCGCCACATATCGAATCTGAAAAAACGCTTTTGAATTACGTCTGTCTATCTGTGCATTCGGTAACTGTAAAACGAGTTGATTAAACGAATGAGATTTGATATGTGATCACTCAAATGTTTTAAATTGTATTTGAAACGTTACACTAAATCTGCAGATTTATATCTTGTTTTGAAGGACATCCATTCGTCCTTAGTCTATCTGTCTGGGTGTCTGCATATAAGTTAACTACGCAGTGATAACTACAAAATGAATAGATCTAGATGAATAACATTTGGTACATAGAATTAACATCTAATGTGTAGATATGTATTCAATTTTGAATCAAATCCGTCAAGGAGTTGACTGTCTATCGGTCTGTGCTTTCACAAACATGTAAACGCAATAATTAAAAAACATGGCGGTTTAAATAAATAAAATTTAAAACGTGATTTTGTTACTTTAACTGTATCTCTATGTCAAATTTTGATTTCAATTAATCAAATAAACAATTTTTTTCTATTATACTACTGAACAAATAGGCCTCACATATGGGACTCTGAAAATAAAAATTTGAGCATTAGTGAAGCACACAGTCCTGTCAACATTCACAACTTCATATAGGAATGGATAGTGCACTTACTATGGAGTGTCTAAGAACATTTCATGAAGGCTTTTTCTATTAGTTTATTCTCGTGATATTTGATTAGGATTTTACAAAATAATAGTTTTACATCCTCCTCATACATGATGAATGAAAGAATTTCGTATGTTTATACTTAATTTTAGAAGAAATGTTTTTTCTTTATGTATTCTTTCATCTACTTTAAATATTGTAACTGTTTTTTGATTGTATATGATTGTTTTTTAAATACCATCTGATAGATAAAAATACCTTCTTGAACTGATTCTTTTCTTTGACCATAAATGGGAATACGAAATCTTACTTTTTCATGAAAAATATAATACCAGAATAATTTATTTTAAATCTTGCGCAAACATACTTACCTTCGTTTTCTACAAAATGCATGCTGCTTTAATGTTAAAAATATATAAATTTAAGAATTTTATTTTGTTTTTGAGCAATAAGTTTCAATGAACAAATTAAATAAAGTCGTTTTCGCATTCATAAATTGCATCAGAGTCTAACTAGTAATGCATTATTAAATTCTAATTATTATAATTTGAATAATTCGTTTTATCTTTGTTTTGTTTTCACGCGGATTTCTTGATGCATAACACTTTATAGCATAGAATAATAAGCGCTATTTTCCATTTCAAATATATTAAAATATTAGTAATTTTTTTGTTCCATTTCTTTACACTTTTTTCATTTACGTAGTTTAGAGAAATTTTAGTACCCGTCAAAAAATTCAAAACTCGAGATTTTAACAAATCACCATTATTTAGATATCCTAAAAACGTTTTTTTTTTTTTTTTTTTTTTTTTTTTTTTTTTTTGAAAATATCTGTCTGCTTCTTTGTAAAAAAGATAACTCAAAAAATGCTTTGATCTTGACGAATGAAATTTGGAATACGTTCACATAAAATTAGTAGATTTCCATCAAATTTTGAGCTTGAATCCGTTCAGAGGAAGTCTGTCTGTCCGTCTGTTTGAGTATAATTTAAAACGATAACCACAAAACGAACAGAATTTAGATAGATAAAATTTTAAACTCAAAATTAACATTTATAGTTTATACACCTACCATTATGGACCAAATCCAACTAAAAATTGACAGTCCGTCGATCTGTGCTTTTAGAATTATGTAAATGTGATATCTCAAAGACGCAGTATTTTAAATATATCAAATTTGATATGCCGTTTTGTTCTGTGAGATAACGAGACGTCCTCCGAGAGAGTACTTTTATTAGAAAATATTGAGGAGACCCCACCCGTTGGTTCCTCACCTTGACTTTAATATAATTTCTCATTCTTGGTATCTTCATGAGCATAGATTTAAAATCAGTTACTAGATGCAACTCTTCAATGGGATTTCTGATATTTTATGTTTAAAATTTACATAAGTACTACAATGCTATGGAAATGAGGTTTATTCTAATGTTGTGACAGTAAGTTTCACAATTTTCTTGGATATGTGTTTCTAAATGTTTCCAACTCTTGAGTTTTGAACAATGATATAAATAGTAGGTTTTATATCAGCACATCTTCCATTTTACTTTCAGTCATAGTGCATGTGCCTGGAGTATTACCCACATCAGGTTGTTCGTCCTTATTTATGTAATTACATCTTCTTTGTCATCCTTATTTTCTGGCGTAGTTATAAAATACGCAGGGAGAATATTCGTTATCGTTCTGTGTCATATCATAATCATTGTAAACCTGGTCTTCCTCTATTTCTTGAACCCAAATGAACAGTAACCATACAAGGAGGCATTTTTGGTATTGTTGCAGGCATATTCAACTCACAAACTAAAAGGGGAAGGGGGTTGAAAATTCAATATCACATACGTTTTTTATCTTTAACTTATTATTAAATAATAATTAATTAACTAGCTAATCGTTTCATGAAGGTGAAAAGAAATAGAAATGCTTGCAGGAATTTGGATTCGAATGGTTGATGATTTCGATGCTGAGTCTAACAACATTTGCACGCATGTTAGTGCATGTGAGTGTAATTCTCTTTTAAGTATATAAAGAATTAACTATCCTATATATGTACGTGGGATCAGTATTTACCTAAATCGGAGAAATAGCATCTGTAGCTTCAACCTTATAAGCCAAATAATATCCTTCGAGCTGAAGGGTCCCTTTTGTTCGAAGGATATTATTTGGCTTATAAGACTGACGCTACACATCCATATATGCATTTATAACTGGTTGCAGTAGTTGTGAAACGAAAGATAAACAAATTGGTTAATCCGGACCATCCACAATAACGTAAGTATCCCCAATATAACACCAACGCTATTATTATAAAGTTAAATTATTATTTCTGTAATATTGCTATCACTCATAATCAGTCCATTGAAATTCTGCCAACTGTTGATAATACAGAGAATTAATAATCACTATTTATAAAAAACGAGATTTCTTTTTCTTAAAAATTCAGAGTATGATTGAAATAGTGATTACTTTAATTGAAAGACATATTTAAAATAACAATAAAAGTATTGTTAAATTACTCATGACTGGATTATGACTATCTCAAAACGTAACGTACTTTCCGTGCAAACAAGAAGGATATTTCATTTCAGATATCGGGTTACACTACGTTGCTATGGTAATTTTCCGTATTTGTTGACACTACTATAACTTTAATTCTTTTCTTGTAACCAATGGGGAAAAAGAAGCGCGCTATTTTGGTTGAAAAATGTAAACATTGTGTACATTTTGATGAATATTATTATGATTTTTGAAATAATTACTATGTAGCTCGTAAATATATCTTTATAATTAATATGATTTATTTATGTTTAAAATATTGTACTGAAGAAAGCATATTTAATCCAAATTATGTTGCCTATTAATTCCGAAAGAGAAAAACTGTTTTCAAAGTCAGTGTGTGTCACTGTCAAAGATGGAAGTTCCATACAGTGCCGGTAATAATTAATTTAATTTATTCAAGATTTTTTTCTTTATTTTTCATTGGAATATTATTTAGTTTTCATTATCAGAGAAATCGTATCTTTTTAATGCTTAAATATATTTTTAAGGTTAAATATTTATATTGACTCTGGGAATTTAGAGTCATTTAGTTCTTAATGAATGTTGTATAAAATTATTTTTTTCTTTTACTCAAAATATACATTTCACTGGCATTTCTTGCGAGATTTTTTTTGAATTTTTCTTGTTTGTTAAAAATGAATCTAAAATATAAATACTATTCCTGCTAATAATTTGTCTAATGTATTTTCTTTTAGCATATTCTGTACCATTTCATCCTATAGGGAAACTGGTTATCGAAATTTATTTTTTTCTCTGAAAAAACTTTTTTCATTTTTAATTTTGCTTTGAATATTTAAGGTACAACAACAGCAAAAAGCAATGATAATGAAGAAACTATGAAGAAAATTTAACCAATAAAGTCTGCTTGTAAATAGTTGCTATATATCATGTTAGAAAGTAAAATACACTTTATTTTTATTGAATTGATGACTCAATAAAGATTTCTGCAACTCTGGTTTAGCACTGAATCAATTGTTCCCTTATATCAGTGCTAAATTTGGACTCGATTTTTAAAATTCTTAATTATTTTATAATTTTAGCTTAGTTTCCTTATTTCTTCAACATTTTCTGTCATTAAGGACAATATATAGCAATAAACTTCTTAAATGTAGTTAAAAAAATAACAGTTTTACATTTTTATTGCTAATTCTTTTCAATGTCTATGTATTGTTTTTGATGTAATACAATAAAATTTTATGTCTGAAGCAGGTAAATAAATTTGGGATGAAACTGTACTTATTAAATATTAATTGTCTGTGCCACATTTTTTAATTGGCATTCCTCTTAAAGTTATTCAATTAACAAAATCATATATAGTATATACTAAAAACTAACTTTTTTAAAAACATTCTGAATTTCAAAGATATATGTTTGGACACATCTTAGTGTTAAATTGATTTAAATATATTTTGACTAAAAGGAATATTAATAACTTCTAATATTATTTCAGTACTTCTTGATATTTTTGACAGTTCTCTTCCTTATTTTCAGAGTAGATCAAGATTACCAAGCTCCATTATATACAGTCTATATTTTGATTACTTTTTAGTATTAGATCATTAAAACAAAGTTTGATGTTAGTGACTTCTTTTAATGATGTTTTGCTATATTTTTGTTATATTTGTGGTTGTTTTATATATAAGACCTATTATATATAATACAACCACCTTGGCAATATTTTCATTTTCTTGACAATAAAATCCACTATGTCATAAATATTCATATTTTCCAATTTTTATAAATTCAGCAATCGCTTTAAATATATATCTAATTTTAATTATTGAATATTTGGTTCATAATAGAGATGATCTCTATGTAATTTTTTTTTTATTTCAACTGCTCTAGTTCTCAATATTTGATTCACAATGTCTCAGAAATTTTTCAAAAACTAAAAGCTACATTTTTTAAAACTGTTTTTTTTTTAAATATAAATTATTATATATGTTTGCATCATTTTTTTCATGCCCTTTTTTTAAAAAAAATAATTATAAGTAATCAAACAAGAATTTAAAAAATTATCTGTTTCTATTTTTTTTATTTAGACGAATCATTTTAATAAATTTTTTTGAATTAAACAACTAATATTTTAAATTAAAGTTAATAAATTATATGAAAATTAATTTTTCTTTTCTGCATTCATAAATGTTGATTTGCTTAATTTTTATTTTTAAAAATGCAAAATGATATTACCAATATATTGAATGTATTATTTTAGTATTTTAAGTTTAAAAGAACATTTTTTTTTTCTGTTTTAGAACTTCTAGATTGCTTTTAACAGTTGAATGGCAAGAGGCACCAAGCTCGTTGCATAGACAGGTATTAAATATTTTCTTATTTTGTTTAACTTCATTCAGTTGGATAAAACAGTGAAGTTTCCTGCATTCTTATTTTGTGTTATCAATCCTGTGGGAGATTTACTAGACCGCAGGGTGTCAGAAGATAAAGTATAAAAGTTTTCATTTGAAATACTGTATTTATTTGGATATTAGCATTACTTTATTACTGAATCCTTTTTTCAACAGATTAAAATCTCTTCTCATGCTCACAATTCTATGAATGTAATTTGTAAATTTATTTATTTAATTACAATCCAAAATTTTAATTTAGAAAAAATAATAGAAAAATATTTTTGATTTAATAATCTTGGATATTATCATTACTTCCCAAAATCTGTTATTTCTTTTGTCATAATCATGTGTTTGTTATATTACTTAGGAACTAGATTTAGATTATTAATTTCATCTGGAATATTACAGTATATAAGTGTTTGAAACAAATAAAATTAGTTTAGAAAGTACACTTTTGATTTAACAAAGAAATTACATTTACTGTAATTGCCTCCCCCTTTTTTTAATAAAGAATTATTCATTTTCTTAATTTTTTATCCAGGAAAAATGCATACACTGTAATAGATAATTCAAAAATATTTTACTTTCAAATATTATTTTTTATAAATATATATATTATGAAATAAGAAATCTGCTTGCCCCCTCTTTAAATTATTAATCAAAATATTAAATTAGGGAAAAAACAAACAAAAAAACCCTGATAACTAAATTGTAAGAAATATTATTATACTTTATATGCTTTATATTTTCATGAATTTTTCCTATTGCCTGTCTGAATTTGTTTTTAATAAGTAATTTTTAAGTTAATTTCTTTAACTAGTTTTATTTACATTCATTTTCAGGAACTTTTGATCACTTTAACAGACAATAATGATCCTTTTTTCTTGTACCATCTACAATTGTCAGAGGAAGATTTTCAAATGTTAGTATTTGTATTTCTTCATATTGATTATTTTTATAATTTCAGAGAATCCATCTAATATGTTTTGTAGCAATAATGCATTGCAGGACTAAAACTGATAATTACATCAGGTACATGTTACCATTGTTTTGATGAAGTTGTGAGGGCTTTTTTTTTTGGAAAATGTGTAAGGCAATAAAACTAATTTTGGCATTTTTTTCACTGTTAAGTTAAGATAATAGACATGATTAAGATAATATGCATTTACTCTAAATTATTGATATATGTTTTGGCATGAATTTTGAGGCAATCAAAAGAAATTTGTTATTGATCGATTTAATATCCCTGTGTGTTAACCTGTAATTTAGGGTTGGTATTTATTGTTTCATTCTTTATATTTAAGCATTTCATTAGAAACAAAATATTTATTCTGTCAGAGATGCAATTTATAAAATTTTGATATTGAACATCTTTTTATTTTAGTACAATCTAGTTTTTCACCTTTGATTAATGAAATTCCCAATGTGCAAAATATTGTACTTAATATTTGCAATAAATTAAATAGGATAAAAAAAATTGGCATTAATGAGAATTATTATTTTTGAATGCTTTCTTCAGATTATACCTTGAAAAATTTCATTTTTTTTATTAGGTGATTTTTATTCTCATTTTTTTCTAAGTGACAAACTATATTATTTGTAAAGGTTTCATTGATATCGAAATTCTTAATTTTTTGAAATTTAGCTGAAGTTAAAAACTTTGTGTTTACTAATTTACTTTGTAATTAATTGATGCTTGTTTTTTTTAAAAAAATATTATATGGATTATATTATTTATACTTATGTTAGCAAGATACTGATAAATGAAAATGATAGCATGGTACTGCTAAATGTAATTCTATTATACAGTACTCATAATCGAATTTTAAGCTATATTTCTCTTTTTGCCTGTAATAAAGGGAGATATTTGTATTTTTAACCATGTTTGAAAGATAACTAGGGCTACTAAATTTGGTATAAATAGACCTTGGGAGATTGGCATTTACTTCTCGGAGGAAAATTAAAAACAGATCCAGTTACAATAATTTAATCTATTGTTTCTCAAAGCAACTGGATACAAATTCAACTACAATAAATTAATTTAAAATTGATTACCATCTTTAATTGCAATTCAACTAATTAAAAATTAAGTGATATATTAATTTTTTTTAGAAAATAATTTCCAAATATATTATTACTTTAAAGATTTTTACACTATTTTAAAATTAATTTTATAAAAATAATATAAATTTTATTGTTGTACATTTTTAATTTTGACAAATTTTTATATATAATTTTATGAAAAGTTTCCAAAAATAATTTTAATTGCAATTAAATTCTTTTTTACTTGTTTTGTCATACATATAGTTGCATAAAATATTTAATATAAGGGGGGAAAATGTCATATAGAACTTTTGTTTTCTGTTTTTGCACTGCCAGTTTTTTTAAAAAATGGAATCTATAAAAATTGTCTTCTAATACATTAAATACATTTGGAATTAATTTTAATATGTTAAACAAATTGTGTTTTGGATTTTTCATTTTTTTAAATCAATGGGTTTCAAAAGAAATAGCATATCATTGGGCATATTTAAAAAATGCTGCCAATTGTGTTGCACTAAAATAGTTTTAATATCAACAGTACCAAAACAGTATTAAGATAGTAAAGTTAAACAGTGTCTAAGAAATAATTCAAGTAGATGAAAAAGAGCATTTCAGGTGTAAGGCAATTATCATTTTTCTGTTTAAATTTCTGTCTTAATTTATAGATAAGAAATTCTTTGATAATGGGGTCATAAATGTCAAGAAATGCATAAGTGACTTAACTGAATGCCACACAAATATTCTTGGTAAACCATCTAGTTAATAAAGTCAAAAGAGAAAAAAGGCTTTTCAAGAAAATTATATATATATATATATATATATATATATATATATATATATATATATATATATATATATATATATATATATGGCAAAACAAAACTTAGATATTTTTTTTCTTTAATTAAGTTCAGTCAGTGAGCTGTATTGTGAATGGCAGCTTGTTTTTAAAATGGAAGAATATGTTCAAGAAATGGTAAGATGGTGTAAATCTTAAAAAGCTTATTATAAATCTTATGTAAATGTTATAGTATTTTGTAAAGTGGTAGAAGCATTATTTCTAGTTATTAATATTGATTTGAATTTCTGGCAATAAATCACTTTTAATTGCTATTAATTTTAATAAGTATTTTTAAAAATTCAATAAAATTATTATTTATTTTTTGTCTATTTAACTTTGAAAGAATAAGCTGTATAACATAGTTTTTCAAAATTTTTATTAAAATATGAGATGTTTATATTTTTAGGTTGAAAACAAGCCAGGGTTTATTAGTTGATTTTTCAGCTTTTCCACAGAAATTTATTGATTTAATTGAAGTATGTCTTACTGAAGAAAACAAGCCTCAACCAAAGTATGTTTTTTCTTTGTTGATATTTTTAATTGATTCTCTTATTTGAAAAATAAAGTATCATCACAATTTCCAAAATGTAATGTTCTATGCATCTAGCTCCAACTGCCATTCTGCTTATAAAGCCTTTTCATTCCCATTGTGTGTTTATAATCCCTTCAGAAACCTTTTCACATGAATGATTTGAATGTAAATGAAAGTCCTACCAATTCTCTGTCCATTTATACATTTTATGCATGGCATTACTGCTGTTTGTATTTTGCTCCCTCCTCCCATGTCTTTTATTAACATCAATGTTCTTATTTATTCAAAATATATTATAATGCTTAGTAATACCTTTTAGAAGTTTTGGAATTTTAAGTTTACTTTTCTGGCATAAAATGTAAGATTATGTTTTCCTACTTTTAAAATTATTTAAAATATCATAACAGCCTTTTCTCTTTCTCTATTTTTAGATTTTTATTGATGTTTCTTATGAGTGATAAAGCTGGGCATTTTGCATCGTCTTCTCAACTAGACATTGTGGAAACAAATCCATTCAAACATTTGACACATCTATCCCTGAAATTTGTTCCAGCTACTGATTCTACAGTAAAACAATATTTGGCTACTTGTTTTAAAAATCTTAAGGTAAATCAGGAAATATGTTTCTTTTTTTATTAAATGATTATCTAAAATGTTAGTCTTTCTTTGCATTTTTTTGTTGGACTTTCTTTGCATTTTTAAATTTATAATGTGAAACACATATTTTGCATATAAATTTTTACTATTTTATGTGAGATGGGCAACTCTTTGGCTCAGTAATATATATTTATATATATTTATTTTAAGCTAATGAAAGGTATGTTGTATTATTTTTTAAAAAAATGTTTGTAAAATTTAAAAATAATTTAAATTTTATTTGAATATTTTTAAGCCTGTGATTTCAATAGTGTGTACTGAATATTTTCCCAATATCTGTATTTATTAAAATTATTTTTAAAACAGCTACAAAACCTAAAGTTTTGGTTGCTGCATGAAGGAAAAATTGAAATTTTTATAATTAAGTATCTGTGGCATCTTAAATAGGGGAAACTACAAAGAAAGCTGTTTCTTTTTTCAATCTAATTTTGTTGTATTTTGGTGTATGATTTATTTTACAAGTTTCTCTTTTATAGATATTGTCTTTTTAAGTGCCTGAGGACATTTTTAATTCTTTAACCAAAGAATATAATAATTACAAAAGTTGTAGATTGATTTCAATGACCTTGAAATAAATTAATTAAATATTAATACTAAAAAAAATTTGAATATCAATTATTTTGCTTTAGAAATAAATGATGTGGATACTAACCAATATATGAAAACCTCAAATTGCTACACAATATTCTGACGAAGCTACTATAATCATGATGAGACTATGAACAATACAATTAAGAAACAGTGATATACCTTTCCTGAAACATCCCAAGATGCTCAATTGGAATCATAATGAAAGATAGTACTTGCTTAATTTAACTTTTAATTGTTTGCTGTGGAAGATAATACTCCATAGAAACGTTTTATGTGAAGATTGTCTGTAATGTAAGGCCTACACTTCTTTTTCTTTCATAATGATTAACAAACGTACAAAAAGCATTATTTCTATGAATTTCATCAATCAAGATTTTATACAGAAAAGCATTAAAACATGTTAACCATCTGAAGATATATATTTTTTATAAGAATCTTTTGTACTTCTGAATTAATCCTGGATAACTTAAATATACTTAAAAATTACCTTTCTTTAATAATTAGTCTTACTTTGTCACTAATTTTTAAAAGCAAGTACATTTATATATATTTTTTATTTATTTTAAACAAATTAAAATAATTTTTAAAAAAGCATGTCATTAAAAAATTGTTAAAAATTAGCATTTGTATTCTTGGCAGGTGTCAAAAATGTGGTTTTCGTGGATAACTATGTTGTATTATCCATCTATATTAGATGAATAGGAAATATAATTTTTGTCTATCACACTTTTAGGATATATATTATTTGTCTTACACACTTTTTGTTGTATCTTCGGTAGACCAAATTGGTAAATTTGTATTTTTCCTAATATAATAATATCCATGCCAAATTCCAAATATGTAAAGAAGAAACAAGTTTTTTTTCTATTATTGCATTTTAAACTACAAATTTTTTTAACTGATGAAAACAGTTTTCAATTTTTTTTTTTTACTTTCTTTTCCAAATAAATATTTGTGTATAATTGTGTGAAATATTTTTTATAGAGAATATAAGTTTTTTTACTACTATTAATAAGATATAATGTAGATTTTAAGATGTGTAAACTTGCATCATTTCAGGATGAAAATTATCAACTTCACAGCAAATTGAATCAGTTAAATCAAGATTATAATGATCATGTATCCAGTAGTCGAGTGGCTCTTGACCAGAAAGTACAAGAACTTGAAATGGTACGGAAACAACTGAGTGTTGAGTTGTCCATGATGGAGAGCAAGCATGCCAGAGAACTGCAGGAAGAGAAAGATAAATTTCTCCATGTTAGTTTCTTTTGATCTTTAAGAATAAATTAAAAAATTGTGTATTACACAATCTTTTTCTATTATTTCTCATTTTTTTCTAATAGAAAATACAAACATTTTGTTAGAAGTTACTTTTTTATCCATTCAAGGATTGTTACAATTTTTGTATTACTAAATAATAATTATTTCATGTTTTTGCAGTATTGTTTTTCTTCTATATTCAACCGATGGATAGTTTTATTTTTCTCTCCTATTTTTGTCTCCTTGTGTGATATTGTTGCCATAGGTCCTAAGTTTATATGGTGTTATGTAGCTACCATATCAGTTGTGGTTGAAAATAATTGTGCAAAAAGAATGATCTTCAAATGACTTAAATAGTGGAAAAATACAGTATACTTAATCAAAATTCATTTTGTAAAATAGTGTTCCATACTTCTTCTTTAAGTTAATTTGCAAATTTTATATATTTACCCTTTCTATTACAGTTTTAATTGAATTGCTGTAACTATAAAAAATGACTATTTTTATTTCTTAAAAGAAACAATGTAAATTTTTAGTGGATTTTTTTTTATTATTGAGTGATTTATTAAGTATTATTGAGCAGATTTGCTGAAAAATTAAAATAATATTAAAATAATTGTTTTATAGTTCATATAAATAATGTGTAATGAGGAAATGTTTTACTAAACAATTATTTTTAAACTTATCTAATATAGAATCTGTATCTTTAAATTTGGCAGTAAATATATTTCTTTTTCTATTTTTAAACTATAACTTTAATAAATTATGAAGCTGTAGAATTTCCTTAGATTTTTTAGAAACAAATTCGTATATTTCATATAAACATAAGAATAAGAATGTATTAGAATATAAATATTAAAACATTTTTTTTCTATTAGGAAGCTGATGCACAACATTTTCTTAAAAGAAATAATATTTTTTATGTCTTAAGATTTTTTTTCATTTATATAATTTTCTTTTGAATTAAAAAAATACATATATATGATTTAATTTCAATCCAAATTAGTAAATTAATAATAATGGAAAACATTAGAAAAGAAACTATAGCTTTTAATTTTCAGTAGTTAATTGTACTGAATTAACTTAATTTTAAATTTGTTTTTTTCAATATATATATATAAAATCAGATTAAAATATTGCTTATATATGTTAAATGAAAACTTACTAATTTTAAATAAAAAGCAAATAAAATTTTTTACAATCTTATGTTTTTTCTTTTAAAAATAAGAAAATGCAATTTTTAAAATATGTACATCAGTTTGATTTGAGGGATCGGTCACTCAGTATTTCAATATAAAGTTTTAAACTTCTAACTAAAGCAGAGGACAAGAGTACGGAGATGACACTGGAATTACTAAACAAATGGTACAATATAAAGATACATGTAGTTATATCCACAAGTGAAGATAAATCATTAGCAATACTTTGAAAAAGACATGGAGAGAAAAAGAAAATAATAGACAGAATTTACATTAAGGGGGTTTAGCAAAATTGTCCAGAATCTTGCCGCTGTAGTAAAAGAGGTGGGGGGGGGGTATAATGATAAGTGATGAGGTTTCTTGAAGCATGAAGCCATATGGTTCAATTTCTTTGGCCACCATTATGTACATTTGTAGCTCCTTGATTTAAATATTTATCAAATCAGAGTTGACTTGAAATTTTTATAATAATCTATACGACTCTTCTATAACAATAAATAATGCATTTTTTTATAAATTATTCAAAAATTGATTAATTTTTCTATTAAGTATTCTATATTCTAATTTATTGATAATAAAATATAAGTTATTGTTAAATTATTGTAATTCTCAAATAATTACTAAATAATTTTGAACTACATAAGAATTTTTACATTTTTGATAACTTTATTTTCCAAAATTTATCATTATAGTTGTTTGTCTCTCTTTTCAAAATCAAACACTGTGAGACTAATTTTTAATGAAAAATTATCGTACCTAGAAACAAAAAGAAGCAGAATCCAGACTAGAGAAAGAAAGAAAAGTGCAGGAAGATAATTATCGTAAAGAGACTCAAAGATTGGAAGCACGAGTCACTTGTCTTTCTACTCTTAATAAGGTATTATTTTCTCTTGAATTTGTATTCAATTGAACTGTTTCACATTAATACAATGAAAAAAAATATTTAGGTTTGTGAATTTTCTCATTTATATATTTAAGAAATACATTATATATTTATGCTATATAGTTTACTGGGAGGAATAAATAAATAATATACATGAAAAATTTTATACTAAATAGCTGTTTAGTGCCATTGGATTGAAGGATTCTATTGATGGGTCAATTAAAAACTATTGTTATCATATTTGTCAAATAAACACATTTCTAAAAAGCATAAATTATTTCATTTATGAAATATTAGAACAACAATATGTGCTTGCATGGAATTATTAAAACAACGGTTTAAATTCAGTTATAGTTAAAACCTAATTGAATATATTTTCAGATATTAACTCTTTATTTAAGATTTATATTCTGTTCCACTTGTAAATCCTATGAAATAAATATTTTTAATATTATATTTGTTTGAATGTTATTATTTCCATATAAGATCTCATCATATTAAAAGCTTTTCATTTGAAACTAAAGAAATCATAACTCAATAATTAATTAATTTTTCATTACTTTTATTACTTAATATTTTTATATATGGTATACATAATAAAATTGACCAATCTAAAAAAGGCATAATAGAGTTAGAGAGGTCTTACTTTGACTAGAATTGCAAAATGCCTAATTCAATATTAGAAGACAGTACTGTTGGATTATGCAGCTGTTTCAGAAAATTTTGTTTCATATTGAGTTTTATTCTGTTATTTCCTCTTTTTTATTTATATATAATCTTAAAATAGTTATTGTTCCCTACTCCCTTCATTTTATTGGCTAATTCCTATCTGTTTATAGCAAAATGATTTGTTTAATTTGTTCAAATAATTAGACGTAAGAGAATTCACTAATGATTAGACATTAATGAATTTTTCTAAAAACATGAATTTCCAAATATTTTTCGTTTTTAGAGGGGGGGGGATTACAAAAAAAGTTTCCTTTATCTGATAGTTTAATTAATCAACAACATAATTTAAATAAAAAAACAGTTAAAGGAATGAATATTATTTTCAGAATGACAATCTATAATCTTTTTTCTAATTTAATAAGATTTTACTTAATTAATGTGAATGTTTCTTTAAAATGTTGCATTTGCCAAAGAGCATTCGTGTTGCTTGTGATTATATAATGTAAGGTCTGAAAAACTTGTTAGATCTCTTAGTGTGATACATAGTGATTTTCAGTTCCTATTATTATATCATACTCCCCCTATATATATATAATATATATATATATATATATATATATATAGTTTAAATTTTCAATAGTTTATAAAATACTTTTTATTCATCCGCTGAAGTTCAAGTAAATTTTTTAAAACTTGTAGTGGATAACATTTGATGTTAATACAATTTTTTCAAATATTAATTTATTAATTAAAATTAACTTTCTTGCCCAAAATCTTCATTTCCCCACCAGCAAATAAGTAACAAATTCAGTTGTTCAGTTTATTTTGAAGTTTTATTTGAATAATACAAAATAAAAAAAATTACAAATTTCTAATCTGTATTGCTTACCCCTACTGGTGAAGAAAATTCGTGTATTTTGCATTGCCTCAATTGGTGGTGAGTCTCAATTTTCGTTAAAAGTTCAATGCTAGTATAATTTTTTGATCAATTATTTATGAGGGTACTTCTCAGCCCATGATAGCCTGTATGGTAATGGGTTGGATTCACATCCCTTAAGCTGTTAGTTCAAACTCGTCTGCCAAAGACTGTGTGGGTGTGGCGAACACTAAATCTATTGTGATCACAAAGTCATCCATATTGAGAGTAATACAGCTTGGGTGACTGGGTCGGAAGCGATCATACTCTATTGCAGATCTAAATTACAATCTTTTGAATAAATGAAGAGATATAATAAAGTCCACTTCGTAAAACAGGTTTGTGATGTGTGTGAGCTGGAAGTCAGACTTCTGCCTTCGAGTGCTCAAGGGTCTTTACCCTCAGAAACTACTGTACCCCTCCTTCCGTTGTAAAGCAGAATATGAGAAAAGCAACAACAATTGCAATCATTTTATAAAAGTAACTAAAATAAACATTTTCTTCTTGGAAATTGACTTAATTTTTTTATATACCTGTTACTAATGGTAAAGTAAATTTCTTTCTTTCTTTGGTCATTCTCTCTGAATTTTGCTGATTAATGATTATAGTTCTCTCATGCAACATCTAAATTATGATTTTTATAATTAGATGTACATAGCTTCTATTGTAAGCTAATTTTAATAACTTAATTTAGAACTACTTAATAGGTTAATACATTGCTTTGCTGGGATAATTGCATTTTGAATATAAATTTTAGATAGTTTTAAAACTGATGTAAAAAAAAAGAAAAAAGAAACTGAATTAGTTTGAGTCATTTTTTGTTTGTTTGTTTTCCTATTTAAATATCATTTAGGCATTCATACTTTTTCTCAATGTTGTTTAGGAAATGATCTACAACTAATGGAAAAAAAGAGAATTTAGTTACAATGACAGAATTTGTTGGAAATACAAAGACATTTCAAAAATATGAGTTTTGAAGAATAGTTAATTTTTTTTAAATAAAAACAAAAAAATCATCTCTATACCAAATCTACAAAAATATATTCTTGGAAATTGTTTTATTTTTCATGATTGATTACTTTATTATTTTCAATTCTAAAACTTTTAAGATAAAATAGCTTGCTTGCCAATAGCAAGCAAACTAGTTTTAACATGCTTTTTGTTTTTGTATTTACGAGATTCTTTCTTGAATATAACTTATATAAAGAAAATATAATTTAAATTGTATAATTATTGTAAAGAATTGATATAAACAATGTTACAATGCTCTAAAGTGTAGAAATTCACACATATTCATACAAATTTTAAACAAAGCTATATATAATAGAATTTTGAATTATCTTTCCCTTAATGATCTTTAATAATAATAAAAAAAGCTAAGTTGTTACTAAATTTTTATAGCATTTATTTATGGTTGATGTAATTATTTACATGCTAGTTTCTATTGTTTTATTAGGATTTTCAAGAAAAAAATTCCAAACAGGAAAATTCAATCCGTGAATTGAGATCAGAAATACAACATTTGGAAGAGGAATATAAGAAAAATAAAGAAGCTCTGCGAAATTACAAAGCTGAGAATGAGACCCTGCAAAATGAGGTTGGAGAGAAAAGATTAAGGTTAAGTAACCAAAAGAAATCTATTGATGAACTGGAAAAAGATGTAACCTATAAAAAACAACAAATTGAAAGACTAGAAGAAATAGTTAATCATCATCAAAAACAAGAAGTAAGTTTGTTTTTGTTTTTCTTTAATTGTGTTAACACTGAAATGAAATTATGAATTCATGTGCCAGTAAATTTATTAAAATCCTATAAATTAAAAAAAATCAATTATACCTTCTGTAATGATTCTCTTAGCATGAATTTAAGAAATGTATGCCCATTTCCTCATAATCTCTGCTGCTCAAAGGCATCCTTTGTTTAAAAATAATTTTTCTTTGAAAAAAGAAAAATTATTTTCTTCTTATTTAAATTCAGCCTTAAAAAGTACTTTAAATTCTAAGATAGGCAGATTTCTCATATGTTTCAAAATCTAATAGTTCTAATTTTAACTATTCCAATCTGCAGTACTGGCAGTTTTTTTAAATTTCAGTTTCTAAAGTTGGGAATCTCTATCTCTGCTGTTGAAAGGTCGACAGCCTTCCTTTTATTCCTTTTTGTGTTTCAAAAATTTTATTGAAGAAGTTTCATGTTGTCTCTCTTCTATGCTAAAAAAAAATCCTTGAAGTGGGAAAAAATTATCATAAGTACATGGAACATTCTTTTTAATTAACAATAGTAGGGATCTAGAAAGGATATTACTCAATCCATTCAGTTTTGAATTGAATATCAACCTCCTATTTTTCGTATATTTCAAGACATTCAAACTTTTATAATATATTTAGTAATCCAAACCTTCGATTGATAGGTTTTACTCAGTTGTAATATTCTGAAAATATATATACATATTTTTTGTCAAGAATTTAAAATAATACTATTTTTTATAATAATAAGTAGAAACAAAATGCATAGAAAACTAATTTTAAAATTGTTGTTTAATTGTGAAATTTTTCAAATTATTTTATTTAATTTTTTCACAATTAAATCAATTTCTGAGATTATTTATTCCATGCATTAAGCTTCAACACATAGGGAAGATATTCAGTATTTTAAGTTATCAAATTCTTTATTGATAACTTTATTCTTTAAGTTATGAAATTCTTATTTCATAATTTTCAATGAAGACATCTGCTAATGGTTATTAATATTTTAGGGAGGCAGAAACTAATAATATCTTATGATTTGATTTTGGGAAAAATTTACATTCAAGCTATTTGTATTAATCTGAAAATCATTTAAATTTTTGAAATAGTGTGCCATTATCAAACATAAATCTGAAACAGTTTAATTTATTTAAAAACTATTTTCATACTAAAATGTTTTTCAAAAAGTTAATTTTGCATTCTCTTCAGAAAGCATTAGAACTACAATTGGAAGAAATCAGTTCAAAGTTTCAAAGAAATATAAAAAGATGTGATTATTTAGAAGAAGATATTTCAAAAGCAAATGAGGTTATAGACAAATTGCAGAGAGAAATTCAATCTGGACATGAAAAGGTGAGGATTTCTCTGCTTATTGAAATGCTCTTTGAAATAAAAATTATCTTAGTGATTGATTATAAAATGTATAACTTGTTTTGGATAATGAATTAATCATTTTTTAATATTATTGTATTATTTTTTATTTATTTTAAAACATTTTTCAGCATTAATAAATGCATGCCAATAATTTATATAAAATTATATTTAAAAATTAAGTGATTATGTAATACTATAAGAACAAAGTTCTTCGATTATAGTATTAAAGTTGTATCTAAGTTGTATCTTAAGTATTTTATGCATAAATACTTAATGCATAAAAATTAAGTATTTATGAATTTCCATTTTCTTGAGAAACAAAACAGAAAAAAATAATAATTGCTAGATGCAAACAAAATTTTCTTAATTGCATTATTCTGCAAAGTGAAATGGACAAATTAATTTCAATTTTTATCACAATAACAAGATACAAAATTGACATTCGTGCAAGTAAATAATTACTAGTTGGTTTGTTTTTCCCCAGATTTTCTTGTTTATTTGAAATAAATGACTGATGGGGTGGGGGAGACAAAAAAATGAATATATTCAGTAGATGTAATACATTTTTCATATTCTTTTATTTGCCATCATATTAAAATAAACATGTGCTTCAATACCTTTTGATTGGAATCATTATAAACAATAGAGGAAATGAATAAGTAGAATGAATGAGGTTCACTAATTTCATCCGCTATAACTATACAAAGAATCAAAACACTCTAATATATTACAGGTATTTTTTTAAAAATCATTTTGAAGAATACTCCTTTTTTTATGGTGATTATTATTCAATACAACATCTGCTCATTTCTGTAATCTTATTATTGTTCTCTTGCTTATAGTATATATGTTAATGGTTTTTTTTAAATGAAGATATTTTTTTAATGAAAATAGCCGAATTTATATGTTAAAAAAATAAGCCTTCTCTCAAAACCCAATTTTGTTTCTTTCTTCCAATAATTTTTTAAAAGATGTCTTAGCATTAGTACTGCTAAGCATATTACTAGGGTTTCAGGTCATGGTTCAATAAAAGAACTGTAATCATCTAAAAGGTACAATTTTTGTCTTAGGATAAAGCCAGGAAATAAAATTGTAAATTAAAGGGCTAATTTTATTTATTTCACCAACAATTTTACACATAATTACATATGCTGCTCTTGCGGCAAATGCACAGGAGAGAAATCCTTTTTCATCTTAAGACTTAATTTTAAGATAATTGAAATTTCTTTGTTAAATTTATGGCCACCCATATTTTCAAAGAAGGCAAAAGAGAGCTGTGAGAAAACATTCATAGTTTATACGAATTTAAAAGAAAATTTTACCAAAATATAGCAAAACAAGTTTTTTTTTTTAAGAGTATGATGATGGCTTCTCATATTGCTAATGCATAGTTATACTCTTGAGAAACCTGAGGAAGCCAGATGGCCGTAGTTCTGGAATTACTTAATAATTAAAATAATTATTTTATATAATTTGAATTAGTTAAAAAATAGTGGATTTTTGAAACAAAGAGAAATTGAATTTATTATTACATAATATATTTTTTTAGCATTTACTTTAATAATTCCTTTTATTAAGGTAATTTTTTTATATAAAATATCATATTGTTAACATTTATCAAATTACATTATTGATACTGCTTTTCACTCTTTAATTATTTTTTAAATTTTGTTCTGTAGAAAAATAAATGTTATTTTTCTATTCCGTAATTGTCTTTTTTTATTACTTATTCAATATCACTAAATTTTTCCCTAAATATCTTGATTTAGATATCCCTGAGTTCATATATCTTTTCTTTTCTTTTTTTTACAAAAAAAAGAAAGAAAAAAAAGGGGACTAATTCTATAAAATGCTGCTTTTCTAAGGGAATTTATTGTTTACTCTCAATTAATGATTGTAAAATGTTAGTGTATTTCCTAAAGACAAGAATAATTGCTGAACAATTACAAATGTGTTATAATTTTAATTTTAACTTTATGTTAAAATTTTTAGTGTAATCATAATGAATTCTTAATTTATCTTGGTACATCTTTTTCTTTGTGTGATATTGTTTATCATTGTACTGTATTCCTTTACTGTTATGCTGCAGTTATTAATGAAATTATTGAAATGCTTCAAAGTTCTAAATTTTCTATAAATTTTTTAAAGTTAAAGCAGAAGAATTATCTCCTTTCCAAGCAAGAGTTAAGCCTTTCAGAAAAAGATAAAATTATTCAAATGCTGCAAAAGGAATTGAAAGATACCAAGTTCGATTTAAAAAGAAAAAATAGTGAGGTAAGTTTCTGATATAAAAAAATTGATTAAAAAAAAGAATGGAACGGAAGAATAATGTTATGTTTTTGGAAATTAAATTTCATGTGAATTTTGTAATTAGGTTTATATTTGATTTATATTTATCTTGATTTATATTTGAAGCTATATTATGACAAAATTGTAATGGTTCTACAAAAACATGAGCCAAATAAATACCTATGAAGATATTATTGTATCAATCTTCAATAGCAAAGCATGGAGGAATTTGCAATCATTATAATGAAAAATTACATGTATATGATATTGGTGATGTGAATTGAAGAAGGGAAGTCAAACAGATGCACTGTTCAGATTCATCATTATGTTTCTGGCAATCATGAAAAAATAAAGAATTGTTATAGTTCCACAATATGGAAATAGGAGAAGGCAAATGTTATGTTTGAGCCCTTGGTCTCATTTCATTTAGTAATAGAGTTAAAAAAGCTCAGAAAATTCTGTGTTGGCAGTATTCTGCTTCCTGACTGGGATTGTACACACATATTCATATTAAATGAGTTGGCTGTATTCCTTCTCTAAATATTAATATAAAGTCATTAATCCTCAGAAGAATCTCAAGTATAAATGTTGATGATGATATTTATGTAAGATGAATATTTCAATAATTAAAAAAAATTTTTTAGCTGCTGTAAATCTTTATTGTTTCAGGTCTATTGACTTGTTATTTATTCAATAATTTTTATATTATTTTCTGTGGATAATAAAATATAATCTTTGAAGCTTACTCATTTAATAGAAGAATATTTAGTTATTAACTTTGTAATTACTGTTTTCCTCTGTAATTTCTTTGACTTCTATAACTTATTATATATATATATATATATATATATATATATATATATATATACTAATCAGGTGAAAAACTTATCTGATTCTGTCACATCTCTTGAAGAAAAAATTGGTAACTTTGAGAAAGAACTAAAATCCCGAGATGGTGGTAAGTAAATTAAACATTTTATAAAAAAGAATAATAAAAAAAGTTTTTCTTAAAAAGTTGTGCTTAAAAATAATTAAAAAAGTGGAAAAAAAATGTTTTTATATTCACTAAAAAGGTTTTGTCAAATAGTATTTTGCTTGTTTGATTTTATGGCGCAAGAACCAGATTTTATCATTCTTTGCCAAACATTTTTTAAACATGGTTTTTGTGTTGAAATTTAATTGTCAATGGTGTAGTCCATTTATATTTTCTTATTAAATAAAAAAAATTACAAAAATTTCAATATTTTCCTTACATAAGTATTTACAAGCAAGTAAAGCATAATTTCTTACAGTGTTTTATATAACAATGGTTTTAATTAAGAATAAGATAATATTTATATTCTTTATTAACATTGAAAAATTTAGATATACTGAATTAATTAAATATCAATTAAGGTCCAGTCTCTAATTTTTTATATGAATCTTTCGCAAAGATTGCTATGAAATTAATCTACATTTCTTTTTAAAGAATTAGACGATTGTTATAATCATCAATATTTATATGTAAGAAAATATATGTTATATTGAAGAATATTTAATAATCACTAATATTAATAACTGTTACTTTAATTCTCTAGTGATAAAATATCTGAATCGCCAGCTTACCGATCGATGCATTCTTCCTCATTATGTTCCTCCATCTAGCCTTGCCATTAGTCCTGCTCAGGTAAGACTGTTCAGTTTAAAATCAAAGTGTGATTTAATTGATATTGTTCAAAATTTATACTCTAAGAATATAAATTTGTTTCATGTGATATGATATTGCAGTTCTAATTATTATGTTTAATTGAACTTATTTAAAGTGTATTTCATGTTTATTCAACTAAACCTTTTAATTTACTTTATCTTAATGAAGCTTTATTAGAATATGTGAATCTCAAATTCTTGTAGCTTATTATGATTTCTGAGTTGTAAACTTATTGAACAACATCTGTGTGAGAGAGAAAAATAAATCCTTTTCAAATGGAATCAAATTGAAAAATAATTAAATGAAGGTACTGACCATTTTGCAATATTATCCTGAGACAACTTTTCAATGATTCTCTCACTAAGGGATGCGATGCAGAAAGATGAGTGCATTGCTTGAATTCCCCCGTTAGATACCTTGATTCTCACCCCATTAGATCCTCTTTTATTGAATAATTTTTCTCAGAGGTATGTGTGTATGGTGTCATTTCTGACCTTATTATTTTATTTCAATTTAGTCTGTGAATATTCTATATTTACTTTATATGCAAATATTTCCTCCATTCATCTTTTTACTCACCCCTATTCGATTAAACTTATCCTAACATGGAGGATTTTAGAATCCGTTTGCAAACAATATGCATTTTGGAGAATTTTGTTAGGATTTTTATAATAATTTAAAAGCAGTTTTTTAAAAAAATAATGAAATAAAAAAAATTCTTTATTTTTTTTAAAGAATAAAATGTTCCTGATATTGTTTGATTAATGTTCTAGTATTTCAGACATTCTGATTTTAAATAAATTGAAAGTGATATATGTAACCCTCTATATTCTTTGCATTTTCTTTACCCCCCTTCTTCTTTCAGTTAGTAATAATTTCAACTACATGTAAGATTTACATAACAAGATGAATAAATGTTATTAATAATGTATAATATATATTGTTTTGCAGGCTCTAAAAGTAAATTCTGCTGGAGATGTTGGAGCTATAGCAATTGGATCTGAAAAGTCCAAAGGAATAATAGGAAGGTAAGAACAGATTTTATTGGTTTTCCAGATATTGAAACAGTTATTTGAAAAAAAAATTAAAAAAATAATTACAGCATTAAACTTTGAAATTTTCCTCTGTCGTGAATGCAGTGATGCATTGTGACTATATAAATTTAATAAGAATAGATTTGGTTTATTTTACCTCAGAGAAAAAAAAACAAAGTTATTAGATTTTCTACAATATTTATTTACAAATTAATTATATATTAGTGTTTTGTGCTATAAATATAAAAGCATCACAAAATTCAAATAAATCTGTTTGGATTAATTGTTAAAAATTCTGAATTTTTGCATTTTTTTTCGTATTTTACCTATTTTTTATGGGTTATCAGCTTTTAATTTATATTTTCATCAAGCTCATTCATGTTCACCTTATTTTCTGTAATTTAATTATAACTTTGTGAAGCAAAATCCAAGCAGATTTTAATGCCCAGTTCCTAAGATTGACATAAAAGCATAACCAAAACCAATGCTTTATGTTTCAACACTTTTTAAAATGTAAAGATTGATTATTATTATTATAACTATTTATTTTATCTTTTAAGTACACCTTTTTTTAGCGAGACATTTTCTTTGGTTTTATTTTTTTTATTATTTGTTATTGCATTAACAGAGTTATTATTCCTTGCAAATATTTTGCTTTTTAAGTGTGCAAGTAATTGTTATCAGAAATAAATCAGCAGATAAATCAGGTATTTACCAGTATATAAGTATACCAGTATATGTATAAACTATTTAATAGCCATTTATTAGACAACAAAGTCATTCAAATATTAAGATATTTATTTAGAGTAAGCCAAAATGATGCCTCTTTTTTACATCTATTTTTCTTTCATTTATTCTTTTGCAACCCTGTTTTTTACAATATATTGTTTCTTCTGTCTTTATATAACGAGGGGAATATTAATTCAATGAGATGAGTATTGGTGCATAATTATAGTATTTTTAAGATACATTGAGTCATTTTTAGTTTTAAAATTATTAAATTAATTGGAACTTAAAAATTAAATAAATATTGCACAGAATAATACTAATAAGATAATAAAAAAACATCTTATTTAAGAATTAATTGAAATGGATGCATGTTTCTATTTCCTTCGAAGGAGAAAAGTTCAGTCTGCTGCTGATGTATTGCGTAAAAGTAGTAGACGCTGATTTTCATCTGAAATTTCAGGAAAAATTGTTGAAAGTAAGATTTTGTAGTCTCATGTAAATAGTTTGCTCTAGTGCTCATTAATTAGATATTACGATTAGATTTCATAAAAGCTTGGTTCTTAATCAATGCTGCAAACATCAGAAATGAGCAAACATAAATGATGAAAGATACTGCAAGAATTTTTATTTTTCATCATTCTTGTTATATTTAGATCCTTTTGAAGCATCTTTTAAGATGTAACTTTTATGATGTAGACTAAGGATTTATCATAATTTATTTCTCATGGAATTTTTGGAGACTGAAATATTGGCTCCATGACATTATAAAGTAGACCAGCATTGATTTGACATTATCTGTTATTAGCAGTTTAATAACCAATAATCAAAATATCTATAAAGAACCAAACTCTTTCACCATATTTTCATTATTTTGACGTAATTTAAACAACTTTTCTGTGATTTCCCCCTTAGTTTTAAAGCATTGTATTCATTTTTAAAAGTTAATGAATTTTGTACTATTTTCAAATCTTATTACTAAAACTATGAAATTCATTATATTATAAGCAGATTAATAAAGGAAATATTTTCCTAAAATATGAATATAATGGTAATTATGATTTTAAATATATAAATTTATCTTAATATAGCCAAAATTCATTGCCTTGTTACATTTAATTGCTTCATATCTGTTACTGTGGATACTTGCTTATGCATAGAACCATACATTTATTCCACCTCCATTGGTACATTTTCATTCTATTATAAAGCCTTTATTAATTGCTTGATTCCATGTCATGTTTCTTTTCTCCAATAATGCTAAAGCATTAAAATTTAATTTAAAAGTTTGATGATAAATATAATTTGAAGAATAGGATACTGATAGCGTAATCATACACAAACTAATTTCATTCATTTTTCAATAACAGAGTTAATATTTGACATTTTAATTGTTTTTACCTGTTTGAATTGGAAGGTTGCATTAGAAAATAACAGGTCTGCTTTTAAAAGTAAGTTGGATGAGATTATTATGAATACTTGAATTTGACAATTAGCTTAAAATACAGCAGTTGTAATTACTGAAAAACACAGTATTCATAAATAAAATGAACTAGTCAAAATTCATTTGGAAGTTTAGTTGTTACAAATGTGTGAATGATGCTTATTAAACAAAAGTATTATTTTCAGGGAGGCAAAAACTAATAGAAGTTTCTTTAATGTGTAATTAAATTTAATATTGCCATTCTCTGTCTATGAATTTTATTTATATTCTATGTCTTTTTCTTATAAAATATTTAAGTTGTAAAATTTTGAACATTTTAAAATTTAAATTAAACTAGCCTATATTACCTTCCTACAAAAATTAAGCTTTAAATTCATTAATTTAGTTTTGCTAATTCTCAGGGAAATGCAGCATTAACTTATTCAACATTTTAAAAAAAATTCTTACTAAGATTGAAAAGAAGAATGAATTCAATGGGTATTTATTTTATTGATTTTATATAAGATTATTCCTGTTAATCTAGATTTTGTTTATTTTTATATTTTAGTATAAAAAATTATTTGGCAAGAAATTAAAAGAATTTTACATGGATAAATTATATTTTGCATAGCTTTTAAAACTGAAATTGTTTTTAGTATATAACTTTGCATTGTGATAAATTGAGGCATAAGTATTTTGAGAAATAAAAAAAATAGAATGCATAATAATGAAAGAAATTTTTTAAAGTTTTTATTTACATTTACCTGTTTAAAAATTCTATTTAAGAACTTTTAAAGAATTATTTACCATCTTGTATTTAATAATGAAGAAATGTTATCTTTGCTATTTTAGCCTTTTTCTTCCTTTATATTGTAAAGCACTGTAGAGATTGCTTTCCAGTAAACTGCTCCTTATTTCAACAAAGATTGTTGATGAAATAAAAATTATTCATTATTGAAGTTAAAATGGGAAAAAACTTTTTATCTACTTTAACAGTAATTAGAAATTTCTCCAAAATCTTTATAATAATGAACATTGATTTTCAAAAAGGCAAAACTTATTTGTTTACTATAATTTTAAACTACTGTAAGCCAAATTTGTCAAAACATTTTCTTTTTGCTAAACAATTGTATATAGACTGTTACATCTTCTCTAAAGTTGTTATATGGGATTTTTACTAGTTTCTGAAAATGCTATGTATCATTAATAATTTCAGATGTTGCAGCAAAATCTCATATATTTGTGACACATGATATTACAAAGACAGTGCATCCTTTTCTTTATGCTAAATGCAATGTTTTTTCTCATTTCATAGAAATAACTATTCCACTCCTTATAAAGAAGATAGCCATAATTCTGCACAAACACCTGTTGATTCTGCATACATCTCTTCACCCTCTGGTACAACTAGGAATGCAAGTGCAAGTCCTGCTGGTGATAGCAATAAGGCTGACAATTTTGAATTGGACTCTTCTGCATTAAGTGCAGCTTTTGGTTCTGGTCAGACTTTAAAGCACAGTACTGCAAAGAAATCCCTAGGTGGTAGAAGCAATAAAAATACTGTGAAGAAAAAGTGATTCGTTTTCATTTCTTTAATTGCATTTATAAAAATTATTTATTTATGAAAAGACAATATAATTGTTATCTGTAATTTAAAAACTGAAAATGACTGTTATAATGTTTGTATTCCTTTTGTATAGTCAGTATGAATTATTATATGCTTAATTCAATTTTTATATATTTTTTAAAAAAACTGAATCGGTTTATTGATATGGTTTGTTTTGACAATATAAGATTTCTCAACTCCTCCCCCCTTAAAATAAGTTGGTTAATTTTAAATTTTGATTAGTACAAAATGTACAAATATAAAAGTAGCAGAAGTTGAAACAAAATTTAAGAAAGCCCATCATCATAACAAAATATTGAGAATTTTACCATAATAAGGGTCCATTTTTAAAATAATAGTAGCTGAGCTTTGTGTCATCTTATTTTGAATTTTTTAAAAATCAATTTTATTTTATTAGTTATATTTTCTGTTAGAAAAATACTAAATATATATTTTAAAATTAACTTTCATAGCTGAAATTTCAAAATCATTTTTTTGTACATAATTCTATTTATCTACATTTAAAATCTCTACATACTTTGTGTTTTACATGCTTTAAACATCCCTGTATATTAAAATAAATACTATTCAAAGTTCCTTTCTCTGATATTGAACATAGATTCATTATGTAGCTTAAATTATTTCTGAAGCCATTTTTTTTTTTAAATATTTTAGCATACTTATAAAAATACTAGGATTTCTTATTTTTTAAAATTATAAATATTTGATAAGCACTATTTTTGTAAAAAAAATGACTCAGGAATGCATTCACTAATTTATACTGGTTCTTAATACTATGAAATTAAATTACAGCTACTACACTAAAATTGTTGCATCAAGCTCTGTTGTATTATATCATAGTGATTTTTGTAAATAATATTATTTTGTATAATTTTTGCACAGTGTTAAATTTATTGAATAAAATCTATTCAAATTATAATTCTGTAGTTTTGAATTATTTGCATGAAAAAAGACACAAAAGTTTTTAAATGTAAGTAAATTTTACTGCTGATTATTAAAACTATTTTTGTTATGTATTCTGACAAATTACATTCTAAAAATTTCATGAAGGCATGCTGATTTAGTTTGATTATTATTTTACTGTTAAATATTTAACTTATATATTAAAAAACTTTATATATTAGTAATATATTAACTTAATATATTAAAAATATTTTGCATACAATTGTGTGTTTTTTAAATGGTCATCTCGTTAATTTAATTGAAAGAGTAGAGGGGATTTATGCAATTCACTCGTTAATAATTCATAAAGAATTAACTGTGGAAGTATTTTTTTTTTAATAATTGTAGTTCAATTATGTATAGTAGTGATTTATTAAAATTATTATGAGAAGAAATTATTTTTATCTCTTTTGTTTATAATTTATCCAATCTTTTCAGTAGAAAGTTTAAAAAAAAACATAAGCATTTCTTCAAAATCATTTTTAGAGGGATTTTAATTAAAATCAGTAATTAATTCTTAAGTTTTCTGTATTGCAATCATGTATGGAATTTTCTTTACATTGTCAAAGCAGCAAAAGTTGAAAATACATGTCTAAATTTTTCAAATTTTTTTTGGCAACAGCTAGTCATCTTTTGAATAGATTTAATGAGAAAAAGAGAAAATATATTATAGAAATAACAAATTACTACTGTATTACTTTAAACATGTAATTCAGCAATGATTAATTTCCAGAAATTTTTTGCAAAGGATGTAATCATAATTGAAATTTTATAAATGCTATGTAAGCATGTGTGCTTTTGTGTTTGAATTTGTGCTCATATTAAATTACATTTTTTGTTATCCTTTGTAAAATCAGGATATTTAAGACTTTAATAAAGTAAAAGAACAATCCACCAGTCAGAAAAAAAAAGTTTTAATAATTGCATGTAATATTATCTTACAGGCACTCTGTACAAATAGAGATCAAATCTGGCAAAATAAAGCTCTAAAGAAGCAGGCGAAAATAAAGAAGAAAAAATCACAAGAATGCCATTCAGATATGAGATTCTATACATCTTTTGTGGCAGTGATTTCATAATGCAGTAAGATGCTATCAAATGACCCGAGGACTTACCTAAACACTTTCTTCTAGATGATAATTACAAATCTTTTTGTTCTTTCATTGACTTAAGATCATTTCTCCTTTTAGCCTCGAGATACTAAAGCACCTTACGTCAGTGGGAAATCTTATTCTTTTAGGGTGAAGGGGAGAGGGAACAAAACCATGCTATCACCATCAAAGCAACAGCAGCCTCTGAATTTCGACATCACCACACAAAGTCACATGATCAGGCTTCTGATCTTCCAGTCGATAGGGGAAGAGGGCGTGTTCTATACCATTCAGGAAGCACCGAAATCCTTCTTCTGTCCTTGCCACCAAGAGGTCAAAGGCCAATCCCGGATGGAGACCTTCATCAATTCTTGATTTGACCTCTTGTCCCCAGTTGTCCTCTTTGGAGTTGAGCGTGATCTTTGGAGAACCGTCGTCTTCCCATTGGACTAGGTATCTAAGTGCGATGTCACTGTCTTCGGAACCCTCACCGCATTGCACGGTCATCTGCATCCTGGAAAAGAAAAACCATCAACATGACAATGCAAAAGATAAAGATAAGCAAACCCCAACTAAGATAAAGGCCAAATGGGGGGTACTAGATAACGTCGCCACAAATTGCTCAATATGCCATACACATTCCAATGCATATTTTGCCCCTGTTTTTTTATTCTCTTGTGTTAAAGGAAAGTATTGTAATCGTCGAATTATTCGAATTCGATATTTTGACGAATCTACACTTTTTAGATCTCATCAAATTTGAAAAACACATTTTTAGAAAATGTCCTGCAGTCTGACAAAGATAACTCTTGAGCGCTTTGAGGTAGACTGATGCTATTTGTTTATACGGTCTTTCTACCAAAATTTGCATATTTTTATCGAATTTTGAATAAAATTGTTATTTGGAAGTTTGTCTGTTTAGATGTTCGAAAGCTAACAAGATAACCACGAAATGTAGAGAGCTAGATGGATAAAATTCGGTACATAAATTTAACATCTATTATTGTTGACATATTTTGAGCCAAAGAAGTTGAACTTTTTACCAATGTTTACTTTCAAAAGCATTAAAAGACGATAACTCAAAAATACAATAACTTAAATATATCAAATTTGGTATGTGATTTTGTGATTCAGTTGTAGTTTTAAGACAAATTTTTTGAATCAATCAGTTGGAAAGACTGCTTCTAAAATCAAAATTTGATTTTTAGATACTTTTAACCTGTATTTCAAAGTTAAAATACATGTATATATCTTTAAAAAATCCAATGAATATTGTATAGTTAATAAGCATCGATAAAAGGAAAAAAAATACTTAAATTTATTTACAGTAATGATAACAAATGGGAAAAGAACATCGTACTTCCTTATTAAGTCAACTAGGCAGAACTACGGCCTACAGTGGCTGATATCGTATCTGGTTAATATAATATTATAAAAACGAAAGATTCTGAAAAGATATACTATCGGCATTAATCGAGTTTGTGAATTGATAACGGGTATCTGATGCTTTTGGTCTGTTATGGTTTCTTCTACTTTTCATTTCTGGTTCTTGTGACTAGAATTTTTAGACGAATGAACTTCGGAAAGCTGTGATACGCAGGAAAATGTTCGCATTTCAGGAAATATTTATTTGTCCTTGAATTTATTTAATCGATTTTGCATTTATTTCTCCCCTATTTTGGCGGAATAAATGTCTAGCGTATATAGAAAAAAGGCAATGGGTTAAAGTACCAGATAATCGGCATTATTTGTTGCATTTAAGAAACTGGTGCAAAGTTATATTATGATTAAATATCCAGGGCTCGACTTAGCCTTACTGCAGCTAGGGTCAAAAATTTCTTTGCCCCCCCCCCTCTGTCTTTTTTGTCTTTGAAAAGCAAAGTTAAAGAAGGAAACGTAAAATTAACTTTCTATTCGATTTGGGGCCCCTCTAATGTGGGGGACCCTGGGCAATTGCCCCGTATGCTCCTGCCTTAATCGGGCTCTGCCAATATCATCTCGCAATGTCATTATATAAACGAGAGGCTATGTACAGACTATAATTCTCCAGCTTAACAAAGTTATAAAGAATAAGAAATTGTAAAGTGTAATAGAATACTGACCTTGATGGTTGAAGGTTCACTTTTCCCGAAATCAAAAGCAAGCATCCCTTTTCGAATCCTCCAGTCACACGAGAAGTCAGTGGAACTTCCTAAAGGGGGGGGGGGAAGCGCATGAAATAAGCTTGTACTTTTGGTTCATTTTCGAATTGTCATTTTTGATGTTTATACTTTAATTTTATGCCGGCGATCTATTCGCTATTATGTTGGAATTTAAAAATAATTATAATAATTGTTTTAGCTGTTAGAAGAGGCCATATTGGTGACCAAAAAATAAATGAAATGGAACATTGCAAAATTTATTAATAGGAAATATGTAGACATCCAATGTTCTTGTCAGATTTGCTATTCTAAAGTTGAGAATTTTTAACAGATATCCCTATCAGCACAAGATATTGCACATCATCATCAGGTTATTATTCGATGCCTAACAATACCATGAACATATAATTGTTTGATTAATTGGTTGTATAGATTTTAATGGCGTAAAAGCCATACTGCTGAGCCTCTGGTGGATTAACAGGACCACGGTGATAAGTGAATATAACACTATAATGTTCTTGAGCATTTTGTGCTAATAAAGTTTCCTTAATTATTTTTTTTTCAGTAAATATGTTTGTTTCCAAATTTTTTCTTCTTTTGAAAAAACAAGTTGAATGATAAATAATCAAAGATATATAGTTCTACTTACAGGACACATTTGTTGCAGCCGAACGCCTCGTGTTTTGATGTTGGTTCCATTTAGCACTCCGGATGGATTTAGCTAATGATAGAATAATCATAACTAATCATTCCTTTGAGTAAAAATAATTATCATTTGAATATTGGTATTTAAAAAGAAAAAAAGTGTTTGGGCCGTTGCCTTTTAGAGTTTGCTCACCTGTGCAAGATCTATGCAAATGCTCGACGGCTGCATGTCGCCTTCGAGGAAGAGCGTCCTGGCCGCCCCCACATCGTGCTTGTGTCCGAAGGTGATCCACTCTTTCCCATCCAGCCTAGTCTCAAACTCCAAGGAGCGCACCCCCACCATGAGGTCGAAAGGGGTGCCGGGACTGAAGGGTGATTCTTGGCTGCTTTCTTCTTTGCCCATCTCATCGTCCAACCTGCTATTCCTGACCACGCGACCTTCTTCCAACCGAGGATTCAGTTGGAAGAGGACGTCGTCGAATTTTGCGGGGCCGCTCTGCCAATTGATGGTGAAGCTGGAAGTAGCGTAAAAGGAGCACAGTTTATTCCGGGAAGGGACTAACTTTCACTTTACAATCTCTTTCCCAACAGATTTTTAGCTTGTCCTTTTTGTTCAATGACTCCAATTATACACGTATGCTTACATAGATATATGCAGGAGAAGTATTTATTGACGAATGAAAACAATAAATTTTTAGAATTTGGGGATGCATACCAACAAATAGTATTCGAGGGTTTACTTAAGATTTTTGTTATATTTTAACCACAGGATCTCTATATTGAACTCAATTTTTTTTGGTAAGAAAAGTTGTGTATGAACAATTGATAAGTGCTGCCTTCATATTGTCATTTATAAAAAGTATATTGTAGTTTCTTACAGCAATTATTCAGCTCTCATTCACTTAAAAATATTTTTATAGTTTTTTCTTTATTCAAAATTTAATACTTTTAAGTATATGAAGTTTAATAAGTGAATAAGAAATTGCTAATATTGACAGTGGCAAATGAAGAGTATTATTTCAAAACAATGTAACAAATGACGATAAAAAGATTTCGAACATTAGGAGTAATATATGCGCTGCTTATAAATATAAATTTCTCATTAAGGAGTTCACTTGAAGGCATTCTTGATTATTGTTGCTAAATAACAGTAAAGAATCGAATAGAAAAGAACCTTGGAAACTAAAAATGATGATTAGACAACTTGGTAATTAAAAATTAACTGTTTCAAGATATAACCATGTGGATGTTTTTTTTTAATTTTTTGAGTGTATAATTAATATATTTTTGAAAATCATCAAAAAAATCTAGGTATAATCTTTATCAAATATTGGTAAACTCATACAGAACTTGCTTGCGACATGTGAATCAAGACTGTTAATATCTGTCGGTGTCTTTTGCTGCACTTCACTGATTTGTAGGTACTTACTGGTAGCATTCGCTACCGAATTCAAGTGTATAAAAAGGAAACAAATGACATTTGCAAATATATATTTAATACAAAGCTTCTTAAGTTTTTTAAACCTAATCAACTTTATTCAGATTTTTTTTTTAAAAATTTGCTGTCCCCCGGAAATTTGCCTGAAAGATATTTTATATTAAAAAAAATTGAGCAATTTCAAATTTTATAGCGGTTCCAGAATTGGAAAATAATAGAAAATATAAATACCAAAAAAAGATAAATTAAAAATAAAGTCCTCTCACAATAGCTATTCAGTGATTTAAAGACAAGATTTACTATTTTTTCTCTAAAATTATTAGACGTTTGAAACAAGAAAGTGGACAATTTTTTTTACAGACGAATATTTATTTTGATGTTCAATCGTAGAGTTTTGGCTTTTAGTTATAAAAACCCGTTTTAAACATATGAAATTTTCGAAAAGGTTTCTGACTTAAAAATATTTTCAGCAGCTAAAAGGTAAATATTTTTATTAACATATTAAATTTATGAAGTATTTGTCTATTAAGATGCATAATTCCGAACATCTTACCTCTTGGCTTCCTCTGTGGGTTGACCTTTGATAGAAAACAGGTCACCCACCTTCAACCCACTGCCCATGCTTAAACGTAGGTTCCGCGGCTGTAAAAAAGAGAGATGGGAATTAAAGTGGAGCTTCAATGCCAAAGGCATTCATGTAAAAAAAAATGACATGTTTATCAAATATAAAGGCGTAATGAAGAGTGTAGATCAAAATGTTCAAAGATGTCCGTGTCTGGAAATCGATACCTCAATAGCTTTTTTTAAATTTAATTTATGATACCAGTTTATTTTTAAAAGGAAATATGACTGACGAAGGCAAATGTCCTTTTCTCCTATTAAATTTTTGACCAAAAGCTACTTGTAAAATAATTATTTAAGAATAGTTTGTAAATCCGCTTGAAAATGTGATGAATGTGAATTTTCAACAATATTTTTTTCAGTTAATTGAAAGCATTTTGTTTCTCATAGAGTTGTTATCCAATTTGGATTTTTTTAATTAGTTGGTTTAAGTTAGGTAATGATAGTGTTCAATATTGAAATAACATCGCAACTATTTGAAGGATATCCCTCGTAATTCTGATCCGTAGTCAGATGACGAAGACCCACCCACCTTCCCTCAAAAAAGAAGAAAAATTCGCATCACAACAGGGTGAGTTTACTCTTAAAATTAAATATTTAAGAGTGGCCGATATTTATGCCAAATAGTTGAGTAATTATAACTTGAATGAAATGAAATTTTTTAAAACTCATTATTATATTTCGCTGACGTTTGCAATATGAGAAACAAGGCCTTTCTGAAGCTACTCTGATAAAGGAGAAACGGAGTACGTTATTAATTTGTATTTCAAAGCACTTTAAAAAACCAATTGTTTTAATTGACTTTTATAATATATTCTTTTTATTTTATAACAAATAATAAAATAAATTAAAATATAACAAAATTATCTATGAATCAAAGTTTCCGAAATTGGTTTGAAATATTAAAACTTATTTCTGTGAAAAATGTGCTTTTAAACACGGCAATGAGGAAATGAAAATTATTATTTTAAGGATAATATTTAAAAAATCAAGTTCTAAAAGAATGTATAGTTATATTTTCCTTTTATAAAACTTGCTAGAAAATTCGAAATCAATAACGATTTTAACAACTGTAAGAATATCCTTTTATTTGACTGTTCTCATTTGATAAGTTGAAATTGTTGGTATTTTAAGTAGACTTATATTCTTATAGTCATAAAATTATGGAATGTACTGATAAAATAAAGTATATGTTGAAACAGATGAAAAGCTGACCATGTTCTCCACTGGTATATGTATCGCCCGAATGGAGAGCTCAGCCTGGATCGCCAGGTGGGTGATGGCAGATATCGGCAGTCCATCTCGTACTTTGATCGAGAAGTTGGAAGATCCATTAACCTCGATCTGAAACACAAATGAAAGAAAAATACATTCAGTCCTTTGTCTGCTCCATTCACTACGGTAGGTACATCTAATTATTCCTAAACGCTCTTTAACGTTTTTTGGCATACCTGGTTTTTGATCAGATAGATCACCAGCTTTAATTCATCAAAATATATCAAATGATTTAGAATTTAATTATTGAGTATATTTAATAAAAGAGTTGTTACAGAAGAATAAAATTCATGAAATACTTTTTTACAAAGTAATCACTGTTTTGATTATTGAAATCAAATGCATCATCTTTTCATGGTGATTCATAACAATCCTTTAATAGTTTAACAAATACAAGCAATAGCAGTATCGGAACATTGGGATATAAACAACGTAACCGGCAGAGGATCGTCCCAACAATTACCAGATCTATGTCAAAAGGTCATGGAGAAAGAGGTAATCTCTGTCAAAAACGAAACAAGTGCGATCATTGAGCATATTTGGCACTTGTTGTTACTCAAAAATCCAATAACAGCGGAGCAATACGGTGCTCAAGAATATGTCAGCATTAACATTTGATTTGGTAAATAACTTGATGAGAGACTTATTTACACTGACAATACTATTTGACTGGGGAATTTTATTCTATATTTTTAAAATATAGAATAGAATTAAAGTTGGTCTTAGAATTAAGTTCCGGCAAGTATTAAAACATGGTATTATATCCAATAGATCAGTTACTCTGTTCTTTTTATTTCTTTGTTGTCACAGTGATCTTTGTAATAATTGTAAGTTACGTTTTCCCCCAGAATCTCTAAGGTGATTTTTTACTTTGCGATCATTCCTTTTGTCTTTCTCTTTAACTTGAATGGAAGACCGATTTTAAAGAATTAAATTATTTGTCAATTTTGTAGGTTGCCGGGACGGATCTTGCTCACCTCGTAGGAGTCCATGTAGGCCGTGATGACAAGTAGGAAGGCTCTAGGGAAGGCAGGGAATGGAAACGCTCCGGCAAGCTGCTCCTCCACCCCCCAAGTGGCGCCCTGTCGTGAATTCCATACCACCATGGGAGATCGTCCCAGCTTGGCCACGAGGTGTAGGTGTAAGTCGGCGAACTCCATGTCAGCACCCCTCTGGAGGGCGATGGAGAACCTGCGGAAGGGCGAGAAAAAGTTACACATCAGCCAACGTTACACATCTAGTACACAAAAGTTACACATCAGTTTGTAACGTGGTAAAAGAAAAGGCAACATAGTGTATTATCATGCTCCATTAAATGCGATGCTGAAGCTTTAAATATGAGAACACTGAAAACGATGCTAATTTGATGACAATGTGTGATTAATTTACAATTATTAAAAACCGTACATGCATTTTCAACGCTTTTCTTTCTTGACCGACTGAAACGAATATTTAGTTATGAGACATCTGTAGTCATAAGATAAACAAATTTAGTTTAGTTAAGTCATTGCATTTTCGAGTCATGACTCTGTTAGTATACAAAAGAGTAGAACGACAGATGGTCAACTTCTTGAAGGATTTGATTCAAAATTTGATAAAATTTTAATTGTCAGATGATAAATCTAAAATTTTATCTATGCTTCATTTTTTTAGTTATCGTATTTATTCATGTTTGAATAAGCGGGTCGACAGACTTCAAAAGCGATTTCGTTCAAAATTTGTGGAAAAAAAAAAGATATAAAATCGATATATTAAAGTAAAATTTATTTCACCGAATCGTTTTTTTTAGTTATTGTGTCCACGACAGACAGACAGAATTCCAAAAATGCTTTTTTCAAATTTTAGAAGACCTGCAACATGAAAATTCTTTAAAATTTCGAGTTTAATTTTTTTGACTATCACATTAATTTTTTTATTTGTATTTTTTGAGAAAATATTAATATTAATAGAAAATAAAATTTGGTTGATAACTGAAATTGCAGTCACAAAATTACGTATAAAATTTCATGTGTTTATCGATTACTTTAGTTTAGTTATGTTAACGCCCTATTGTAAAGCAACACTAGGGCTATTAAGGTCTGACTTCGTAATATTGAGCTGAGATCAGATGACGTACAACACGATGGAATCGGGTCTCGAACCTATACTCTACGGCTCACGAGCCGAAACCTTATCACCAGGCCATTGCGGCTGTCATTTATTACAGCTCAAAAATAATCGCTTTTAAATAATCGTATCCATATGCAGACACAAATAAAACTTGAAGAAAAATGCTTATCGTATCTAGAAAATACTAAAAATGGAAGATACTCCAAAACCTTAAATAGTTCAAGCGTTTTGACGATTACAATTAATTCCCTTTGCTTATAATGCTCTCATACGAAGTATGCAATCTTCCGACATAAGAAAACTGTTCTGTAATCACCGATTGCGTGCTCCAATCACTCATTGATCTATGATCCGAGATTATTTATTTTTGTGAAGTAAACAGCACTCACTTTACAGTACAGTATACAATGCACAGAGACGGGCTTCCGGCTAAATTTCAAATCCAAAAACAAGAAGACATCTATTTTAATGTACTTCTGGTCAAAACAATAGGAAAGGAACCGAATCTTCAGTTTTCTTTGAAATAGGTGAAGCAATTCAAGATCTATTAACTCCAAATTCAATAGATGCTGACAGCCTTTGTTTCCTTCCGTCACAAAATCAATGTTCAAGTTCAGATTCTTTACGTGCGAAGTTAAGATGCATGCCTCTTTCGTTTGATTGACTTTTTTCATGAAGTCCATTTTGGCGGCTTCAGATAGAGTTTCAGCAATGTTTGTCGTTGTCATGTCGTTTTGTTTATAGGCAACCCGGCAACTTGTTGGCTTGAGTAAATTTAAGCAAGTTTTGCGGTATTCGTGGATTTTGATTATTGTTAACTCAGCGAAAGCTACGATTCTGGAGTATAGCCCAGAAAACACAACCTTCTTTCCTTCCTTCAAGTTTAGATCGCAATACCAATTTTCAATTCTGAAAATTGATGGTTGATTCCCGAATTTGCTATTAGCGAACTTCATAATTTTGCCTGTAGGTAAGTTGAATAATTTTATTATAAAGACTTTGCTTGGAATCACGATTTAAAAGGATTGTAAATTCTTTTTGCAAGATATATTTTCATTCCGATATTGTTCAATTATTTTTTTAATGATCACAATTTGATAATCGCATGAATCAAACAAATTTTATCTTATATGAATAAAGCATCTAAATTCTCAAGAAAATAAAAATTTCAGCATTACAAATTAGTTATAAACTTGAGTTGATTATAAAGATGAAGGTAACAATCACAAAAGCAAAAGAATTTGTATAAAATAATTCTATGATTTTAGAGTATGGTTAACTAAAGATTCAAATAAATATTTTTATTTATCATTAAAGAAAAATGTACTCGCTAAATCGTTAATGTAAAGGTATTCAATTTTTGATACGTAAGATGTACGATAGATAAGCAACTCAAGTATTCTGTTGTTTCTTAATTGTATCATTTAGATTGCAAAATCTTTAAAAGAAGAACACGACATAATTATATAGTAATAATGAAAAAAGCAAATGACAAAGGGTTAATTTTAGCTTATAGCATTGGAAAGGGTTCAATATATCTCTATTTATCATCTGATATTCTGATAATTCCTCGGAATGTGAAACTTTTTGATTAATCTGTAAAGTAATATGTATTTTCTTTTGAAGTAAGATGACGGCATAAAATTTATTAAAATTGTTTTAAATTACGTTTTAAAATTAGGTCTAAATTCAGCAACGAACCGTTTTATTTATTCGTAAGTTAAGTGAACGATACAATTCAAACAGCGCAATTTTTCACATATTCCGATATAACAAATAAAATTATTATTTTCCATCTCTCCCTAAAAATGCGAAACCTAAATGAGGCCACGAATGCCATGAATGATCGGATTTTTATTTTCAACACATGAGAATTTCGCTTTTCGCAGAATACTAAAGAAAAATGAATATGTATTTCGAAAAACTTTTTTTTTCTTACACAAAGCCCATATTTGACAGAGAAGTTTAGTTTTAGCAACAATATCACAAATTAATTTCATTTATCTAGTTCATTGCGTTTTTGAGTATCGTTTTTCCATGCTCACAAAAAAATGCAGATTAACCACTAAGTGGAATTTGTACAAAATTTGATACAAATCCACAGTTTAAACTGTAAACTTGTATACCAAGTTTTATTCACTTAGCTCTTAATATTTTGTAGCTATAACTCTCATTTGTTTTCGGACAGCAAGATTTTTTATGAATCGATTTCTTTCAAAGTCCAATAGAAATCTCCAAATTTGTGCTAAGACTGTAGCTCTTTTCATCAGCCTATTTTAAAGCCTATTCGAGAGATATTGTTCACACTGACACTATCTCTCATATAACACACATAATTCCATTTTTTTTGGCTCGGAATGCACTGAAATAAAGATTCAACAAAATCCCTAATTTTTAAATCCAATAGGCTTTATGGGAGAATTTTAGTATGCAAGTACATTGAAATTATCTAAGTTTCGGGAAAAATCTATAAACATAATTAAGAAATATTTGAAAATGCATATGTGACATTCCCGTTAAATTCTGGATATATCTTTTCTTAATTAATTTTGTAACATAAGCTTGATATTTAGATGCTATACGAGTGCTATTTAAGGTCAAATATTGTAAATTTCAATTGATAAGTATATGAAGCAGCATTATCTCCCCAAATGGTCCTCCCTTACTATTAGGAGATATTGGGATGGATGAGTGCGTAATCTGTTTCGAACCATGATCCTCAGGCCATGAAACCGAGACCTGGCTTTTAGACTTTTATTATATTGACCCTCCTCAAAGTGGTTCAGTATCTCCAATTTTTAAGTAGGAGACCTGGAAAGGGAGGCCTCCAACCACAAGATCTCAGAAGCTCGCACCGAGTGTCTGATCTTTAAAAGACAGAAAATTTCCAGAGATGAGGGGGGAAAAGTATTTAGCAAAAAAAAAATGAAATGTACAATCTAATTGATAGACTCGAAATCGGATTCAGTTTAATTGAACTTAAATATCCTGAATATACGGTGGGTTGGATGCTTGAATCAATAAATCAATCCTCATTTCAAATTAAGGCCTGGCAAATGGAGAGAAATTGGGTTTGTTTTCTAAACTTCTGTACAGTTTTTCTAATTGAAAATTTGGATCTTAAGATAACGATGCAGTACTGTATTAAATTGTATAATATCAGGAAAGCCTACATTTTTTACACTAAAAGCCTACGTTTCAAGCGCTTGCAGACTGAGAAAACTTCAATTTATGGCTGTTTTAAGCTGCGTAAAACTGCTGCTGAAGACAACAAGAATTCGTTTCCCCTGGATAAAGGAGATGAGGCACAGACAGCTCAACGCTTTATGGGGGTTACTAGATTTCATTCCAACGGTGTCTGGTTTTTGACAAACAAAGAAGGTCTTGCTCGATCGCAGTTTGACCCAATAAGATGTTACCTTTTCTGAAACTTGAAAAGGTATACTTGAACTTCGAAAAATAATTGATACCATGATCGTAAAACACTCTTTTTTATCACACTCATAAACAAGGAAAGGCTGGTATAAATTGAAAAGTAGATTAGGCTCAATGAAACAAATTACTTAATTAGGGAATGTGTGCAGGTTGCTAAGTCAAATGGATGCTCCAGAGGGTTGAGGGAAAAAAAAGAAACTGGTTGAAATTTAACTTGTTTGTTCACACCGCCAAGAAGGACACCAAAGCCAAAAAGCCATATGTCGGAAGGGCTGATAAGGTATGATACAGCGCATTAAGTTGCTAGAACAAATCCACTTACTTGTTTAAGATGTCATATTAACTATACACTGAATGAGCACATTTCAACTAAAAATGAATAAATCCAGATATGATATACAAAATTGATCTGTGAAGCATTACTTAAATCATGTTGCTAAAGTTGCACAGAATTGCTGTCCTCTTCCGTGATACAAACCATGAAACGATGAATCGTAGTCAAATGGACGCATTCAAATATTTCAAGTTTATTACTAATGCCTGATGCTGATGAAAAGCTTGCTAAAGAATAGTAATTTGTTTCCGAAATTCAGTATATAATGGTATGATATGGTGACGTTGAAGAATTTTCTATCCAAACGTTAAAAAAAAACTTACAGGAAATGGAATAAAATTCGAACTTTGTGGTGATTTTGGTATGGATTTACTTAACTGAAGGATCACAGTGACCAAAGCCAAACAATGCCCTGTAGCACATTCATACGATCCCACTCTGCTCTTATGTTTTGTTTTGCCTGTTTCCTTAGAGTATGCCTAAGTTAACACAAAATTTATAAAAACTCTTTTAATTAATTTTACAGATGCTTCGATGGACGCGTTTAATGATATGGTTAATATTAATTTGTAATCATTTAAATTAAATAATTTTTTAAATAGTTTTTTTATAATTAATATTTGTAATTAAAGTAAATAATAAACGGTTATTAATAAGGCTAGCGGTATTTATTACTTTGAATCGTAAATTACAGGCACACTTACATATATCTGTCCTGCTCAGCTTAAATTAAAAGATAAATATCAATTAATTTCGTTGAGTTAATGTTAAAAACTCCAGTATTAAAATAATTCTAAAGTAAAATTAAATATTAAACAAAAAAAAAACATCTTCATTTCTTTCCCGAAAAATTAGTAATATATTACTTAAAACTTTTACATAAATTTTTTGAAATATGGTAAGGTATTGGGAAGTTTTTTTTTAAATATTTTATATTAAATCAAAAATGAATCCAAACTAAAATATAAATTCTTGATATGGTGACACTTTTGACTTTAAAATCTGATTAGATAGAAAGTAAACAGCAGATAAAAATTGTATAGAAATTTATCACTTAATATTTAACTCTTGGAGCAAAAAAAGTGAATGTTAAATGAAATGTGCTCCGTTTTAACCATGGTGAAACGAAATTCAACTGTTCTATGATTAAGACAAGGAAAATTTTAGGCTTAAATTATTAAACATTGAATTATAAGAACAAAGATTTAAATTTGTGTTTTAACATAAATTTCAAATGGTATCAGTTAAGTCAATAACAATTAATGAGTGCCATGATAATAATTTTAATTCGGTTAACTACTGGAACGTCTTTCATACTTATATTTTAATCATTCCTGTGCCGGCATCCTGGCCTAAATATTGAGTGTTTTCCCTGTGGTCTGTGCTTCCAGGGCTCGAGTCCTGGTTCGGGTATGGTTGTTCTTTACCCTGTGTCCTATTTGTAAAGTGTGTGAAAGGGCCCCCTCCCCTTCCCCCGTAAAAAGAGGTTGTGCACAGGTGAGTGTGAGTTGAGTGTTCATATGAGCTAGAAGTCAGACTTCTGACCTCGGGATTTTGAAGAACCCTCAGTATCTACTGTCACTCACTTTCCGTTGTGATTTGGACACGAAATTAATTCTGTATTCATACAGTTAATATATTTGCAACGTAATTAAAACATAGATCCAAGAAAAATTTTAATAATAATTATTATTCACTGGAAAAATTACAATTTCCATCCCAAATAACCAATCCGGTTTTAATATGAAGAATATAAATTTATGTTTAAAAATTTCAATCACTTAAAAAATTGTTGCGAACAAAACCTAGAAGCAGATGATTTCTCTTATGATCATTGTAATCCTTGCACCTTCAAATTATAATCCATTTCGTGTTTTTTAAAAGGAAACAAAATAAGCGGAAAAGAGAGTTAAATCTCTTCTGCCATATTTGAATGACTCACACAACATGTGTTGTAAAAATCCAGACAAATTTTTTCGAAAACTAAAGTAAATCCTTTTTAGTTATTTTCAAAAAATATTTTAATATATTATTTCAATAAAATAGGGCATTCAGGGACCTTTAATTAAAAATTCGGGATAAAGTGTAGAAATTGGGATTGATTAAAGTTATCCAGTGACGTTTGGTCATTTCAGCGCCGATAGCTATTTTTCTCCATGTTTCGCATCAAAACACATCTTGTACTTATATCAAGATTTGATTATATTATTATAAGATCAGCGATTTCCCAAATTCAGGAATATCTTTCTGAAGTTAAGAGGTTTTTATCATGTTAGAACATGTTATTTTGGGAATGAGGTTTGTGGCGTCAACAAAAATTCGTAGGCGAAAAATTGAAATTTTATTATCTGCACTAGCATCTCAAAAAATCAGCTTTTAATAACGCGATACCATCGCATTTACAAAAACTCTGATTTAAAAAAAAATAAGTTCATTACTACAGCTAATAAAACCCAGAAAAATGTCATTTTGAGCACGTGATAATGTGAAACGAAATAAATAGAAAATGCGATATTTTTTGAAACAATTAATGTGAGACTAAGTTTTTTTTTTATCGTTTGCAGTACTAAAGTGGCTCATTCAAGGAAACGATTAAAATGAATAAAAATATGATTTAACTTTCACGAGCGCGTGGTGCTTGGCCGTTCAAGAAATGATGTTCTGACACGATACATTCAACTATGCATAGCAGATTTCGTTTTAATCTTGATCCATGATTGTCCCGTTCATGAAATCGGCCTGAATGCGAAGCTGCCCTTTAAATAGAGGTTCTTCTATAAATGGGTCTCTCGGGACGTCTTTTATGCCGAGTCGAAAAAGGAAACTCTCCTGCTATTTCGGTCTGTCGCGGGTGGTAGTTGGAAATCGCATCTTTTTTTCCCCAAGAAGTGAGCTCTCTGCGGCAGAATGCGTCATTTTGATCCCGTGCCCAAGTTCTCGTTTTCTGGATTCCTCTCAAGACCCCGAGTCACTTTCTAGGTACGAACGGATACATTTTTTCTCTCCACCCTCCCTCTGATCCCGTGTGTGGCCCACTTCCTGTTATGGCTACGTGAAGAGATTCTTCAGGCAAGTTCCGGTTTCGTTCTCTCCCTCCCCCTCCCTCTCTTTCGTTCAATATGTTTTGATTCCGAGAACGGCGGATGGTTCAAGAGTGGTTGGGCATCAGTAAGCAAAATGGAACTCTTGCTTCAAGGGTTGAGCAACGGATAACTTTGTTTCGTGACGATGACTAGGGGTTATTCACGGATTACTGATGCATATAAACGGATGCCAAATGATGTTTGTATGATATACATGGGTTCTTTCTAACTTGTTAAGGTAACTCTGCTTTAATTTTTGATAATATAAGGGAATAAAATTTGAAATATGTTTAAAATGGTTTTTTTTATGGGACAGAAAATGGAAGATATTTATATTCATTTATACCCACTCTGAAGTGTCTTTTTTCTATTATCTCTTATCAGTAGTTAAAACAATCCTCCCATTCTAGGGGACATAAAACTATAATAAGGGAATAATGAGCTATAATAAGGGACTATAATAACAACATAACATGAGGATATATACTATACTATAATAAGGGACATAAGGAATCATAGAATAAAACTATCTTAATGTTTAATTAGAGGATAGGAGTGGTCATTAGTTTTGTATTGTTGATTAGGGACATGAAAATCATGCACCCTGATCGCGCAGTAATAGAACATTTATGATATATAATTAATTAGAAATGTATTAATTGGGGGAATAATTGTAGAATGTTGTTTAGGCATTTTAAAATTTCAGCGAAAAATCTTTGCTGAAGTTTTAATATTTAAATGGAGGTTAATAAAACACAAGGAAACATTTATAGCAGTGACGAACGGTTCAGCATTGCCATTAATATTAAATATTTCCTTTTTATTCCGTTTAGTCAGCAAAATTTGCTTTGATCTTTTTTTAAAAAACTAAAGTGGTTTTATGATGGGAAGCCACTTCTCTATGATAACCTCTCAACCCGCCATAAAGATGCAGGACCAGATTTGGACCTCAATATTTTCAATCGTAACACTAAGAATTTGTTGTCTGCAATCATTATTTACTGATTGAGAGTCATATTTACAGATAATTAATGAAAATATGACTAATACTAATATTTTGTATTAGAGTCATATTTATACATATGCTATTTATTTGACTAACACTAATATTTTGGATTAGTGAGTCATATGTGCGAATAAGTGAGTGGAAACATGACTATTACTTGCATTATGCATTAGGAGTCGTGTTTTTGGTTAAGTTAGTGGAAACATGAGACTAATACTAATGTTTCGTATTTGTATTTGTGGATTAAAGGTGAGACACTTACTCGCTCGCAGCCTCGGGTACCACCCCGTGTATGTAGATCTTAGACCCAATGCAGAGCCCTCCGGGAATACTGCAGGCATGGGGAACGGTCTGGAAAAAAGAACAAACACACCAATTGAAAATTTCAGTGGTTAGCTATATGCACAAAGTATAATAAACTCATAAGAATAGAAAAGTCTAAATTAACCTCTGAATAAATATAATAGTAATGAATAAATTTCTTTCATGATGAATTTGTTCTAACAAGTAAATTCTGACTTAGTAATTTTTGTTCGTTATGCAACATGGAGGTAAAACGGTTTTCTGGGTTCATTATTCAAACCTAATTTTGAAAACGTGCTTTTTGTTTCTCAAAACTGATCTGATTTTCCAAACCTTTGCAAAATAAAATGGTAAAAAAGAAAATTTTGATTTTGGACAATGCAGATATACTTTTTCTGTAAAAACAGATTTAAATTAAAATGTGAGTTTTGGATTCGATTCCTCATTGCTTAACCCTCTGCACTCGAATTTAATATGACACATACGATTTGCTGTCGTATACGCTAAGACATATGAGTGCAAAGGGTTAATAGGCTCCAAAAGTGCCTAAATTGTTAACTATATAAATTTATATAATAATTATATGTATATTTTTATTTGTTAAATATAATATTATCTTTTATATTTTTATATAATAATTTTATACATTTTTTACAATTATTTTATGTACTTTTACCGAAAAACCTTTGATCAAAATTTTAGCAACATCTAAGAATATTTTTTCAAGTTGTTCCTAACTTATAAAAAGACTTGTTTGTGATTGAACATAAAATTTTCTGATTTTTTTTAAATTCTTGAATTGAATACAAATCCAGAAATCCTCAGTCGAAAATTCGAGAAATTGCTTTCTCTTTGCTGTGTGAACCGGGTGATTAGCTTGATTGAAGCTATATAACTCTTTTCATAATTTAAAACTCTAAAACTAGGTTTTAAACTGTACATTTCAATTATTTTTTAAAATAAAGCCGTGATAAAAATAGGACTTCTTGTAAATATTGTTATTAATTATTGAAGATTTATAATATTTTTCACATTTATAGCAAAGCTACTTTAAAAAAAAAACATTTTAATACTGATTATCTGATTTCATTCAGATTATTTGAATTCAAGTAAGAAGCTACTGAGAGACGTAATAGAAAATCCGTAACGACTCCTATAAATCTAAAGAAAATGCTGTATGTCAAAAACTTTCAAAAATTTGCTTTTATTTTTTTCACATTTTTAACTTTCTTCTTTTTTGTAAAGACCAAACTTCTAGCACATCAATAAGTGATTGGAGAATGCTATTACAAAGTTTTCACTATCGTACACTTGTGTGTTTTCGATGACAATACATTTCTTTTTATATTTTCAGAACTTATTTATTAGAAAATTTATATATATATAGGGAACAAGTGTGACTAGACAAACTGAAAAATTGCCCAGAGTTGTGCTATGAAGGTGTTGGCGGATTGATTTAAAAATATTACTCATGTTGTTAAATATATACGTTAATTGTAAAAATACAAATTTATGACTTATAAAAATATTAAGATCATAATAGCATTCACATTGAAATTATTAAAATTATTGCTAAATAAATAAAAGCTTAACTATTTATTTATAACGGAATATTAATCTTTCATTTAATTAGTTATATTCCATATAAGTCTAGTGAAAAAAATGCTTTATGCAATATTTGCTTGCAATTCGTCATTTCCTTATAATGCATCATAATAATTAGATTTTTTTATGTTCAAGTAAAGAAACCAGTGATGGATAGTTATAGTTGGTACTTCAAGAATTTTGCTTTTTTAGTCACTTTTTCTGTTAAGTTGTAAGAAGGATAAATTACCAAAAGTTACTAATTACAAATTTGTTAAAATATGAAGATGAAATAAAAATAGACTTTCATACAACTTAATTATGAATTCGTTGAAATATGAAATTTAATTAGATATTAAAATTTTGGCTTCATAATGTTCATTTTCAAGGACTGCAAAATTTCTGAATCCACCACTGAATACAAATTCCATTTATTCTATATTCGAAGTGATTTTGAATAAAAATGGAATTCTAGAATTTGCAAATCGTTATAATAATGATTCATAAAATAAAAACTAAACTATAAAAAATAATGAAAACAAACAATTCTACTTTTCAGATACACTAATAAAGAAATTAATCAATGTTCTTGTTCTAATTTAATTCAGTTTTAGTTCATTATTATTATATTCTCGTCTACAGCATATTATCCCTTTTATTTATTCATTTTAAACCAGTTTTCACTATCAAAAAGAATAAGAGAACGATCCCAATAAATTTTATATGAGAAAGAGGGTTGCATCTATTATTCATATGAGTCAAGCTAATAATTAATCAAGAAAAGTAGTTTTTGTTGCTTGATGCTTGCCAATTTCACGGTCGCAACAATATCGTCAACTTTCAAGAGTGTGTAAGCATGAAGTTTTTGTTTTTATTTGTTTATATTTGACAGCCTGAAAAAACGAAACTTCAAGGGCACTTAAGTGACAATTACGGAATATTCCGCACACCTTTTGGAATTGCAGTTGGGCAAACTATTGTATCGTTCTTATCTTATCTTCCCTCTTTGTTACTTGTTTCAGTAATTACTAATGAGACAATCAAACAGCCGGTGCCAGCAATGAAGAAATCTTACTATTTTTAATCTTCATTAGAATTCCTCTTTTTTTCCCATCCCTACACTTAAAGGCGATCTTTATGATAACCTTTCCATCATACGTTGTCTTTTTCAGCATGCCTCAAGTTCCTCGGTGTTCATCTCTTTTCTCTCCAGAAATAATGCTTTATGGTACCGTTCATCAGCTGTCATCGTTTTTTCAGCAGTGTTTAAAATAAACCTTTTGTTTTTTAGAAACAAATTATCCGAGATAAACCCTTGCTAATTCATAGCGGATACAATACAATAATGTTTGTATTCGGATTCAAGAAATTACTTATCAAGATTACATTTATTTCGCTTCAGTAATTATTTTCAAACATTTAAAAATTAAAATAAAAAATGTTGCGAATAACTATCTTTTAAGAACACGGTTATTCAGTTTCAGCAATCGTTTACCAAGCATTTCCTATCCGATAATTACTTTTTTAGTAGTAAATGGAGTGGTATAGGAAAAAATCCCCGCTCTTTTACATCAAAACATGACAAGCATTTGAGCCAGACGAATGTAGTACTGCTACGAAATAAAAAAATTAAAGCTGATAGGCTGCCAAATGGTATTGATATATCAATTTATGAATGCTACCAAATGGTATCAATATATCAATTTGTGTATGACAATAATTCGAATTATATCAACGTATATATACAAAATTAATTAATATTGAATGATTTTATAGTAAAATTTATTCCATGAAAAGGCCAAATTTTGCACTACCGTTTTATGACTTCCCGAAAATATTAAATTCTGATGGTTTAATTATATTTGTGTGTTCAGACTTTTAAAGGTTGAAGTCTTTAAGAAATTAATGCCTAAAATTTTTTTATTTGAGAATTCCAATGACTAGTGTTTGTTCTTAAAATTTCAGATATCAGTAATTATATATAAATAATTTATTTTGGCAACAGGTTTATTTGCTACGCGTTTGAGTTAAGATGTATCACAAAAAATTATCTCTTCGAATTCATATTATTCGAGAATCAAGAATGAATAATTTAAATGTAACATAATTGTTAAAAATGATTTAAAATAATTCAAATAAAATAACTGTTTTTAAGAAAACCCCCTTTTTCGTATCTAAATTAGACTATTCAACATTTCCTCCAATTTTTCTTATTTTATTTTTAATGAATTCTTTAATTTTCTTCCAAAGAAATGAAAACTAAGTCAATTCAGAATGCAAAATTACAAATACCCCCCCCCCTGCAAAGTAGAATTAAATCTTATCCTTGAAAGAAAGAAAGAAAAAAGGTTCATTTTTTAGTGTCTATAAATAATATTATAAATAAAGGGGTGACGGTGAAATATTCTTATATTTTAATATGATTGAATTAAAAACCATAGAACTAGATAATACAACTCATAAAAAATCAATCCTTGATTTCTAAAATAAATTTATTGACCCTAATAAAACGAATTAACCCGCTATATTTCTTGTTCTTTTGAATTGATAAATAATGCATTTAATGTAAATAATTTTTGGTAAATTTTTATAATTAATTTTAATGACATCTCATATTCTTATTTGGAAACTGTGCATCTTTCAAGTATTTAGAGAAATTCAAACAAATCTCCAAATGCAATTTTTTTCTAAAATCCCTAAATATTTCTAGAGTTAAACTTTTAAATTCATTTTTTCTTTAACAATAATTGAGAGATAAATTTAAAAGCAAAGAATCTTTTAATTAGGAAAAATGAAACTTTGTAATCAGATTGAATATCAAGCAAACTAGTAGTTTGAAAGTACGAAAGATGTTAGCTAACTATGTACAATTTTCGAAGAACCGGTCAAATTCAATTGAAAATTAAAAAAGAATTGTTTTCTGCCTGAAATTTAAGATTATAAAGTTAAAAATTGTGTTTCCGAGAAAATATTTATTATAAATATTAAGAAAAAATTAAACAAACGGTAATAATTTTTTAAAGAATTTGAACATTTTTATATATTTTTATTTTATTATTCTGTAGCCATTCTATTTTCAATATAACCGCTCTTGTAAAAAATTTCTATGTAGTGTATAATCTGCTTTAGAGTACAGCAAACATTTATGGCGGCAATGACTGAAAAAAACTTTAAATTTAGTTTCTAGAGCAATACGTTTCCTTTTAGATGATTTTTGAATACAATTATTTGTCATAGAATGAGCATCTATTTTTTAAATACTAAGACATCTGGCTCTTAAAGAACCAGAAAATCTGGCCATTTAAGAAGAAACTTTAAGGAATATGTATATGAAAATATCATAAAGATATAAGTGATATTATAAGAACTTTTTAACCGAACCTGGTCCACATTTGTGTTATACAGGTTTAGGCGAAAAAATATCATTATTTAATCAAATTATGGTTCAGTAATCTTAAAAAAGGAAATATTAGAGCCTCTTATTTTCGAAATGTAGCTTAAACAATATTCTCAACTGAAATCAAGGTACTTTTCCGTTAGTTAGGAGCAAGAAAAAAATTGCGAAAGAAATTTGGCGAAATTTTACATTATTTGGCGATTTTTTACTTGCGTCCGGCTAACGGAAAAATACCGAAATTAAAATCAATTTTCCCTATCATCTCTATTCTGTAAGGTTTAATTTTCTCTATTCTGCAAGGTAATGAATAGCTTGAGTCATATTTGTTGTTATATTGGATAACAACAAATATGACTCAAGTCATATTTGTCATATTCATAACTGTTAATTCATTACTGTTAAATTTAACAATAGTTAAGTAGTTATATGCAATTAATTATTTAATTATTAACTAAAATGTAGATAGATTTAAATGGTATTATTAAAACTATTGTTTCTTCTTTATAATGGAACTAATCTTAAAAAGAATGAAAAGTAACCAATCTCATAAAGATAGTAAAAAAAAAAAATAATGTCTTAAGATTCGAAACAGTTGAAAAGATTTCAACCATTCAAAGGATATTTTTAAAATTTTCATGAACTCGGAGTAGGTAATTTTCTTTTAAGCCCTTTTCTAAGCTATGAAGATCCGTGTTGAGGTTAAATAATGAACTTCTTTTCAATGATACAACAGAAAGCCATATGCTTCACTACATTTAGTCACGTAATTATCGCTAGAATACATTCTAAGAGCAAAATAAAATCGGTGTTTAAAAGGGGACAAAACTCTAAGAGGCTTTTCAAATCTACAGTTATCACGGTAATTATTTGACCGCTGAATACTGATCCGCATTATAATTTTTTGGTTGAAAAAATAACCGCTAGATCTATAATTACAGTCAGGAAATATCCAAACAGTACATAAATGAATAAATAAAAACTCGGATAAATACTAAATTTACAACAAACAGATTTTCATATCTCACTTGACTCATTTCTTTGCAATATTTATATTTTATAAACTCTTAAATGTGCACTGCCTTTAGATAGATAAAACTTACCTGAATATTTGTTTCGATTGCATTTTTAAAAGGTTTCTTTGAATTCTTTACAAGAAAGCAAAGAATATAGATCTTTATTGTAAATTAAGATATATATGTATCTTAATATTTAAATGTATTTTGTATTTTTTTGAGTACTTGAGTATTTTAGAATATATCTTAATTAATTCGGGTGATAATTATGGGACTTCTTTAAATATTTAAAGTAGTAATTCTTAAAAGAAGCCCCTAACGCCATGAAAGGTTTTTCTTTTCTGAGAGAGGTGCAAGGCCCTATTAAAAGAAGTATTTTTGTGTTTATGAGTGGATTTAACGTATCCAGACAAATCTATAACACTTACAGTCGTGAAATTTTGTACATTTGTTGTAGTAAAAATAGCCCAATAACGCCTTGAACTTCTAATTTTAAAATTAAACATAAAAAATTGTAAAAAAATATTTTTTGATGTTTCAAAGGAATTTTTACGCAACTTTGCTCGTAGTTTCGTTTCTAACAATTTTAGAAAAAAAAATTGAGCACCATTAAACTTAGCAAATAATGATATCTCTAAAAATTAAATTTTCACTTCTGTCATAACATTGATTTTTAGTAAATCATTAAAAATGTCTCTTATCCCGAAAATTGATGAATTTCAGTATCCGAAATTCTAATGCTGTTATTTGTTTCAAATTTTTTTGAGATTATTATTAAATCATTTCTCAAAAGTATAAGAAATATAGAGTTTTCTTTTAACCTTATATTTACCGAATAATTATTTCTGTCAATTTTTTGATTTCAGTTTTGCATCTTTAGTTAAGTTTCGATGAAAAATAATCCCAGGAAAGAGAATTTTTTAAATAATTAAAATAACTTAATTAAAAAGATAATTGATTTTTAATTTTTGCTTTTAGAGGATTCAACTTCATATCGTAGTTATACAAAACAGACATATTATGCAAATATCAGCCTGATCGGAACGATGGTTTTTAATTAATCGTCAGTAAATAAAGTGTTACTTTAAATCGGAAAAGGTCAAAATACTTTTTTTATACATTTATTTTTGATTAATTGTTTTTCTAACGAGATCAGTTTTTTTCGTTGATACTTAGAATATTTTTGCTTGCTTTACAAAAGTTTTTGTTGACATTTTATGTAGAACGACTAGAAAAAGGAGTAATTGGACCAATATGCCTATAATCGGAAAAAAAAATCTACAAACCACTGACTGAAACGTTTGTGTTTATTTTACTGGACCGTTTAACTTCTCTGGAAAATAATTTAGTAGCATTTTAAAAGAACTAAAAAACTATATATTTATGTTTTTTAGAACATAGGCTTTAAATTATAATAATGAATTGCAGTTTCGGGATTATAATTTTATTAACTAGATCGATTTCTGTAGATTTAAAGAATTCTTTTACAAATTCTTTGATTTGGGATTTATCTTACAACTCTATCTAATCCCAATATGGAATGACTACATAAGTTTTAATGATGATCGTGTAATGAAGTCAATTTTAGCATTGTAATTATCAAATTTCCTCACCATATGAATGCTATCTCATTCTAATTCTCGTACATTTATTACTAACTAAACTTCCCCCATTTACCAATTTATTTATTATGAATCCAGACTCGGATTTAACAATTCAGTTACTGTTCAAAAGCCAAAACGATACTTGAAAACTATCTTGAATATAAAATGCTTTGTTTTAATATTTTATCATTTAGAAATTTCCCCAATAACATTATTCGATTGATATTTTCCAGCCAATTCAAGCGAAATGGAATTATTTGATTCCTAATTCCAGTTTTTGCCTAATTTTTATCATTAAATTCTCTATTAGCTTTCATTAAAATCTCGTCTTTAAGTATTAGAAAAAGTTAAAAAAAAAAGCAAACCGTCTTGATTATAAAATTATTTATTTTTTTGAAATTGTATTACTTAAGTATTTTTCCGAAAATATTAATTGGTTGATATTTTCTAGCTATTTGAAAAGAAGTGGAATGATTCGATATCTAATGCCAAATTAGGCTTAATTCAGTTATTTATTAGCTTTCTTTAGAAATTTCCTTTTAAGTTTCAAACAAGTAATAAAAAAATTTTTTTTTTAATCAATTGCTACTTTGGATATTAGGAAAAATTTAGAAAGTTAGCAAATTTTTTATTTTAGTTACTTTTTATTAAATTATTACTTTTGTTGTTATCGTGTTCCGCTTTACAACGGAAGGAGGTGTGCAGTAGCTTCTGAGGGTATGGACACCTGAGCACCCGAATAACGATCACATTTGACTCAGTTCTACTAGTGGTATAACTCTCGATATGGAGACATTTGTGACCAGTTCGAACTCGCAGCACAAGGGATGCGAATCCAACGCCCTACCAGACAGGTTATCCCGACTTAACAATTACAACTACTATGAAAAATTACTATAGAGCTAGAAAATTAGTTTTTAATTAATAAATAAAAAATTATTGAATTAATATTCGAAAAAACTATACTAACATCAAATGTCATCCTCTACAAGTTTAAAAAAATTTACTTGAACTTGGGTGGATGAATAGAAAGTATTTTATCAACGATTGAATATTAGAACAAGATATAAATAGGAAGAATGTGAGCTAATAGTAGGAATTGAAAAAGGTTAAAAAAACATATATGAGATTAGAAAAAAAATTATCTGCTTATTTTTAAATATTGCCTACAATGTATTAATTATTTATATGCAATGAAATAAAATCGCCTGACTTACTTTTTGATCTCGGGCGCACAAAAAAGAAATAAGAAGATTCGAAGAGAGCGAGTGGAGCGCGGAAGTTTGAGGTCAAGTCCTTCTCGATCGGCGTCGTCGAAAACTCTGATGCACCCCCTAACTGATGCCACCTTCTAAATACACCTCGACTTTCAAAATCCTCAAAATAGAACATCTCTCCCACCCACCTCCCCTCTACCTTCGGTGCATCTTCCACATCCCAGGAACAAATGGGAGAGGGGTGGGGCGGGATCAACAAGTTGTTCGTCGGTAGAAGCAACCTCCATCGACATTGAGAAAGGAAAAGAAGAACCCTGAATCATGCTCTAAGAATTGTCATACAACAATGGTTAGAGGTAGGAGCATGATTGAGAAAACGAACACCTGTTGCTTAACTTTCGGATCAGTTTGGGAAGAATTGTGGAATAAGAATTTTATATAATTTAAAAGGAGTTAAGTAAGAATTGTCATGATTTTTTTTTCGCGAAAGGAAACAAAACAAAACAAAAATTTTGGCTCATCAAGTAAGAAATGGAAGCATGTTCTCCTGGAAAAATTTTGACTTTTTTGCCAACCTAGTTTTACTAGAATTTTTTCTCATTTCGAGATATTTAGGTGTTAAGTGAATTTTTATAGAGAAATGTATGAAGGACTAATTTTCAAAATTCTGAGTGTTTTTGATAAATTTATAAAAATAAACATGAAAAGGTGATTTACGTTTAAATTTTTAACTTGCTTTAAAATTTAACTTTGCATTAAATTCCTCCTGTTCCTGATACTTGAAAAAATTGAAAAGTTCATGCAATGATATTATCTTGTACTCAAAGAAATCTACTAAATCTACTCAAAAGAAAAATGATTAGTTTTAGATGAAACAGATAATTTAAATATAGTAAAAAATGATTGAATTAAAAAATGAATAATTTTTTTTATCAGTTAAGGATATTTTTTCAATTAAAGGTCAATTAAGGATCTACGGATATTTACAAGTAACTTTAATGCAATTGAACTCAAAAATTATTTCATTTCTTTCAGAAAATCCCATTTATTAAAAATTTGATAATATTATGCATATCTATGAAACATTTCTGCTTCAAGATATACACGCAAAACATTACTCCAAACCACCTAAAAGTATTCGAAAAATTCTGAATGATTGAAACTTTGAGATAGCATTGGTGAAAACTAAGTAGCGTTGTCCTCAAGGCTATCATCGATACCGGTTATACAACCCTTCCTGTAGGAAATACGTCTCGCCATCGATAAGGGGTAGCCAACACCACATCATTTCTTTACGCTTGATAGTACTTCAAGATACATGGAAAATTTTAAATGTTTCTCCTATTTTAAAATTCTTTGTTCGGGTATTTCGAGTCATTTATGATGACTTTGAATGATTATCATAAAGCCTTTTTTCAGGTCAGTTATCTTTTATGAGTGATCTGTAGATAATTAAATACAGTGATTTTTATTACTTCAAAAGACAAGCTAGAAATCATGACAAAATGTTCGAGCAGTAAAAAGCTTTAGAAAATTGCTTCTAGAAACTTAGTGACAGGGTTTCAGTTTCGGCCCCAGAGGGGTTCGAAGTACGAGAATCTATTCCACTAAAGATCCATCGTGTATTCGGATCTAATGCATGTTAAATTTGACGTCGTGGCCGTCGTATCCTCTCTTTGGTGTAATGCAAAAGTTTGGCAAGGAGGTACCAGCTCAGGTGTCGTCCTCGACCTCAGGGTTCAAAATCGTGAGAACTTTTCCTAAATAGCCCTCACGTTACTTTCAAACGAGATAATACTATAGTTAAGACCTAAATATTGACACTACTTTTCGTGTGGAAAGGCGTAGGTAGTCTTTTATTCTATCAACAAAATATTTAGATCATCAGGTGTGACGGCAGATTATACAACTAAATTATTTTTCACGGTGCTTTTTTCGTATTTCTCTTACATATGCATGTATATTAGGAATATTTTGTGATTCATCATCGCTGTATTAGCAAAAAGCGTGCCATTTATGTTAACAGAGACGATCCAATTGTGTGTGTGCGTGTGTGTGTAATGGCTATCAATCAACAAATCTCATGATTTCTCAATGTTTTTTACAAACAGAAATGAATGGTCAATGGGAACTGATCCAATTAGATGCTTATCGCACAGAATTTTTAAGAGTTATTTTTTAAAAAACTTTGAATTGTTCATAAGTAGTCATTAAGATAGAATAATTAATGTGCCAAAGTTGGCAACTGCCTTGGAACTCAAAATAATCTAAATTGAAATTGTTCACGTGAATTTCAGAACGTTATACTTGAGATATTTTTTAGTCTTTCAAATTCGCTAGCAAATAAATGTTTCACCAATTTTTTTTTTAAGTTAGCTGATTTAAGTCCAAATTAATATATGAAGGGACCGTTAGGGCTTGTGGGTTTCAGGAATTCCAATTTCAAAATGACTTTAATCAGAGTGCATCAACTAATTTGAGGCAAACATCTGCTAACCAAATAATCTAAAATAAATAATTATATTTTATGTAACTTGAGTAAATACATACCCCTATGAATTACGAATTTTAAATTTTTACATAAGTCCTCTGCCTTTTGAATTGCACACTCTATAACACACACACACACAAGCACAAAATCGGCGCACCATGAAGCAATCACCCGATTGATTTGGAATTTCGAATGCATCAGTGTTTTGAGCAGATATGCAAATGATTAAATTTTGGTGTCCAATGAATGAATAATTTGATTTCCAGCGCATCGGAGCTGCGCATCCAGCAGATGTATATAAGCAACAGTTCTTCAATAGTTGTTAAAACTTTCGGTTTGATTGCGATTCAGGTTACTTTTCAACAACTTAAAAAATGCCTCGCCGCAATGTTCGTGCTCATTACGAGCAACTGTCAGAGTTTGACAGAGGTCATATCATTGGATTGAAAGAGACCGGTTGGACAAATCGGAGAATCGTTTGTCATTTGAGTCGAAGCGATGTGGCGATTCGAAGATGCTGGCAAGGATGGGTGGAAAATTGCAGATTTCAGCGTCAGGATGATAGCAGTCGACCTCGGACCACAGCAGATCGTGAGGACAGAGTGATTGTCCGATCAGCTGTCACAGTGCCTTCTTCATCTCAACTATCAGACGTTCAATCCAAACACCCATGTCCACCTTGACCATTCACAGATGGTTGAGACAGCGAAATCTACGGTCGCGCCGACCGTAACGCCACCTGCCGCACAAGACTGCACACTGCCGAGCCAGATTACAATGGCTCGAACAGGTTGGAATGATTCCGACTGGGGACGTATAGTCTTTAGTGACGAATCCCGCTTCCAATTGTGTCCTGACGATCATCGAAGACGTGTTTGGAGACACCTTGGGCAGAGGGTTCCTGCTTTCCCTATTTCTCGCCACACTGGATCTCAACAATTCATTATGGTCTGGGATGCCATTTCCTTTGATAGCCGGACCCCTTTGGTCATCAGTAGAGGTACAGTTACTGCACAGCGGTACGTCGACGACATCCTAAGTCCTGTTTTGCTACCGTTCCTTTTGCAGTACCCTCGGCTGGTTTTTCAGCAGGACAAGGCCACACCACATACAGTGCGAGTTGCTATGAACTGTCTGAAAGCTTGTCAAGAAATTACTTGGCCTTCCAGATCGCCAGATCTTTCTCCCATCGAGCATGTCAGGGATATTATAGGAAGGTAATTCCATCGGTCACGGAATGTTCATGACCTCGTTCGACAATTGGAACGAATTTGGCAAGATATACCGCAGGAGACCATCCGGAAGCTTTATCGGTCTATGTCTCGCCGTGTGGCAACTTGTATCCAGGCTGGAGGCGAGTCAATATCTTATTGAACTTGCTACTGTGACTCTGAAATAGTTTATTTAATTGTTATCAGATTTTAATCATTTACTATTCTGTACATTGTATTTCTATCCATCAATTATAGTCGCAATCGAACAACTCCTTCTTGGTGCGTCGATTTTTTATAGAGTGCATTTAACAAAAATATTCTTGAGACACCAATATTTCAAATAAAAATGTTTGAACTCCAAACAAATAAATACATCTCTAAAGCAGACTAAATTAAGAAGTTTAAATATCAGTCTTCTATAAAAACTGGCTATTTTAGACCACTTCATCGAACGTCTTAAAGAAAATACGCCGACTTTTGCCAGGTTACTGGTATGACATTATGAAGATGTTGATTGTTCTAAAACTGTTATATAAAAACATCATGAATCAGTCAAATTTGATCATTAGAGATAGAAACATTTATTTATTTAAAAATTGAAATGTATGGAATATTTTGCAGGTGATTCCTTAGGACAAGACTGTATAAAATTTAAAGTTTCCTAATTGTTTTTATTTCATTTATTTACAGAAATAAAAAAAATACTGTTATTCACACCATGTAAATATTTTGAAAATAAAACTAAAAATTGAATTTTAATATGAGTTAGAGAAATTTTTATTGAATAATTATTTAAGATATTATATAAGTTATGAAAATTATTCTGCAGTGTACATATTACTTCAAAGCCGAAAGACTTTGCTTTTAATTTTTATATTTAAAATCATTGTTAGTTTCAGTAAAAAATGTTTTATATTAATTGCAGTTTTATTCTAATTTAAAGGTAAAATTTTATGGGCACTGACAGAAAATTAAAGAGAGAAAGTAGTACTGTTTAAAGCATACATAATATACGACTAAATTATATAACTATCAGTATTTCAAATTTAAAAATATTTCTCAGAAAAAACTATTAAGAGACCAAGTTACATAAAATGTTTAATTGAAAGTTTTAGTGATAAATAATAGTTGGATTCCGGCTGGTCTCCAAAGGTGGCTAGTAAGCAAAAAATTTGCAACTCACTAAAATACTAAGGTATATGATCAGAGTCATCTTTAAGATTTAAACTTCAAAATAACTTTAAAGGAAAAAATCCCAATACATTTTCTGTCATTTTATATGAAACAAATAAATAAAAATTAAGTGAATTCCTACTTAGGTTAACGAAGAAACATTTTATTTTAGTTACTTTTTATTAAATGATTACAATTAATATAATTCATCAAAAAATGACTGATGATTTTCGCAACTGATTCTCATTCTTCATTTTCACGTGAAAAATATTGTAATCTTTACGCTTTACTGATCGAACTACTGCTTGATGATTTCAATTTTCATTACAAAGTGCTGAAACTCTATTTAAAGTATTAAAAAGGAATTCTATTTAATGAATGAAAGTATTTAAAAAAAACTGTATTAGCATCGAGTGTCATCCACTACAAGTTTTTTTAAAAGATGAATTTGAACTTCACTGGATGAATAAAAAAATATTTTGTTAACGACTGAAAATTTGAACAATGTTTATATAGGGAGAGAGTGAACTAATAGTAGGAATTGAAAAATTAGAAACAAATTCTTAAAAATTAGAAAATATTTATGAAAAAGATGAAAATTACGAGGGATTGCGAAACACGAACATATGGCAAATAAACATTGTGTCTCTTCCAAAAATAAGCTGGCTCGAAATTTTTGACTTTTTATTCCTCCATTCACCTTAATTGTTCTTTCTCCCGCAGTTGCAGGCGGTTGCAGAGGCGGTTCCTATTCCGGGAGTAGGCCAATTTATGATAAAAACGAAAACACCTCCCCAAAACAATGCGCTGTTTATCCGGGTGAGAATCGGGTAGATGTTTCAAGGACTTCCGACGTGACTTTGAATTTCGCCAATTCTTTCACTAAAAATCTACAAAATCGGAATTTTTTTATTACTTTTATTTATTGATTCGTTTTCGATGAATATAAAAAATGGCATGAGTTTTTAAGACCAAAATTTGTAAACAAATGTTAATATTTTTCAGTTTTCTTTCACATTTGAAAATAAAGCAAATAAATCACTCATTATTATGTGAGAACATGATATTGTTTTCGTTCGGGGTTTTTGAATAATTGAAGGCAACGAATAACTGAAGATCGAAATCTTGTAGACACAATAAGCATAAATGACAAATTCACTAACATCTTTTAATCGTAACTATTCTTTTACCTGTTTTTATCAGTTCTGCATTATTATTGTGTATGATTCTTTGAAAGCAGATGCGTTTTTAAAAGGTTGACCTGCTTTTACCATTATTGCTTTTTTAAACTGTTTTAAATTACTTATTGACTTAAAGTGACAAATATTGACTTGAAAATAATAAGGTGTCACACATGATAACTTGAAATTTGCTGTCGTAGATTTATATATTTTTTATACTTTTGCTCAGAATTTATTACATTTGTTAACACGTGACTAAACAGTGATTCAAATTTATTTTCTAATTAGGTGATAATTAAGAGATAACGAAACGTGGTCATCTAATTTGACAGATTGCCCGAATCACAGGTGTGTACCATGAAAGTGAATGTGATTTTAAACATTTAAAGCAATTCTTTTTCTAGCCATCTTTATCTAAAGCATTTAATAATAGTATTCTTCAGATATTCATTGGAAAAAGCTTTACAAATACACTTTTGAGCTGAATATACCATAAAATAACAGTACCTAAAAAGAGAGAAAAAATCGGAACTTACTACTATTTTTCTTTTATTTCTTTTTGCTCTTTAAGTGCGGTAACACATGCTTAATTTTTATTCCATCAAAGCCTTGAAATGAAAAGCAATACTATATTTTTACCAATCCCTGCTCTAAGTATGCTTAGAATATGGAAATTCAATTTTTTTTGAATTCTCGAAGCTTTTTCAAGAAGAAAAAAATTCGGGGGCAGTCAAAAGGAAAATTTAAAAAAAATTAAATGTATTACTATATATTATTAAATTTAAAATCCTTTTATAGAATTGAGATTTTAATGTTTTTAATCCAAATTTGTTTTAAACTTTTCTTACTAATAAAGGGAAAAGAACCTGAAAGAAGCCACCATAAAAATTTCACTAGTGCAAAATTACTTTCTGTGACTCTATTTAAGGCAATAACTTATACTCCAAGAAAATTTACTCTAAGGATTTCAAATAACGAGTAGAATTTAATTTTAAAGAATAGCACTTTTAAAAATCAATATTCATATATAAAAATATAGCTGTACATTTAACAGATGGATATAAAATCAAATTAATAACATTATTTTCATTTGGGCAATTAGTAAAAGTGCATCAAGGTCTGGATAAAGTGTTTATTAAATTTATTAATAGTATATATGTATGTATAATTTTCAAACTGCAAATTCTGTAAATTTTAGAGTTAAGAAAAAGGGAATTCCTTAATTTTAAATTTTTGCTAATAAAAACAAAAACCTGATACCGTGAATGCCATGATATAACTAAGTGGTTTTAATAGTAATAATAAAATATGTTTTTCACATTTTTGAAATAAAAATATATGGAGAGTAACAAAATTAAAGAATAATATACTTTAGACACTCAAAAATATTAGATGATTTATGTAAAATATTTTAATTCCACCTGTATTAAGCATTAAACCTTTATCTGTGGAGACACTATAATTGGTATACCCATGACATTAAACACTAGAACAGTTAATCCTCTTTTTACTTTTAATTTTTGAGATACTTTTAATTTTTTTGTTATGTGCCACAAAAACTTTAAAAAATTAAAGAAATATACAGAAATGTTTTTGAATATAATGAAAAGTTTTTGTGGCTATGAAAAATAAAAAAGTATAAGATTGCTGAAAGCAAAGTATCATTAAAAAAAGATATTATTTATTGTGCTATTACATTTTGAATCAGAAGAAATTCGGTAATTGAAATATTTTGTAAATTTTTGCTGTTGCTTTGTACAATTAGTATTATTTGGCGGAAATAATTTAATATAATTATTCCTTTGGTGGAAATGTTTTCTTTATCATTCCCAAATTATTCATCTTAAATAAAGTTTACATTCTCTACACGAAGTCACATGTTAATAATTCAACATCTGTAAAATATCCACTTATTCTGAAAACCCATTATTGAACGAAAATCATAATATTAATTTATTTGAAATCCTACTCTTTTACTTTCATTAAACCATTTTTTACATCTACGACAAGTCATTTTAATAGAGTTTAACATCTGTAAATGGAATGGGAAATAATAGTATAAAAAGGCTCTTTTCATTATTTTTAATTAGGTTGTTTAGTAAACATTGTCCTTTCCTATTTCATTTGTACAAGATATCATTTAGGAATTTTTTCAATTCGAATATATGTTTTTAAAGCATTATAGCAAATTTAAATAGTTCTAAATTATCTTTGATGAAAACCTTTGAATCTTTTGATGCTGCACTTTATAATGATAAAATCGTGATAAGCATTTGAAACTAGAAAACTATTATTTCAGGAATCATTTTTTCAAAAATTGATATATAAATAAAAGATTTCCGAACGAAATCATTTTAAGTGTTGGTTTTCATACCTGCATGTATGTTTCTTTGACTGGAAATGAACTTGCATCCAGATAAATATTACCATTTCTTTTAGACTTTTGACTTACTCCCCCCCCCAAAAAAAAATGTTTTTTACAGAATTTATTTCACTAAAAAAGTTCATTAACATTTTCTTGCTATTACATAATGATAGTTATTAGAAATTTCTTATGAATCAGGATTTAAAATTAGAATATCAATTTAAAAAATTTCTTAGGTATATATATCTCCCTTAATAAAACTTAAATATCAGTAAATTCTTCAATGATATTCTTATTTTAAAATATATAAAAAAAACAATCAGCACGTAAAATTTAAAGTAAAATATTCGAATAATGATTGTCGATTATACTTTCTAAAATATCTATAACAAATCTTTAAAAAAAGTGGGAGCTTTTTCTACTTTTATCATGCGAGAACATGATGTTGTTTTGGTTTGAGGTGTTAGGAGCCTCAAAATGCGTACTCACCAAATTGGCGATTTATCACTTAGGAGGCATCCATTTTTCGCTTTTAGGGTTATTAGAAAATATTACAGAAGGTTGCTACATTTGGCTATTTATCGCCATTAAAACATTTAAAAATTGAAATATAATTTGTAATTCAATAGTCAATGACAACGTTGTTACAGTTTTACTGTTGTTAAGATGTTTTTATCATGTGAGAACATTATGTTGTATTGATTTCAGGTTTTTGAAATCTCAACATAATCAGATTTGGTTCTTTTTGTGGTAATTTATCGCTTTTGGGGCACAAATTTTCTTTTTTTAGAGTTATTTGAAAATGGTAAAGATGGTTGTTACATTTGGTGACTTATAGCTAACAAAATATTTGGAACTTAACATGAATGTCTGCCATGTACCTGATTCTCGATATATCGACGCATGCGTCTTCTGATAGTCATCTGACCGTTTAAAACCTGTTTAAATTGGTTAATGACTTAAATTATTTAAAACAAACAATGCCTTAAAAATAATTGTGTTTCTATATGATAACCTGAATTTTGAGAGTGAAAATTTCAATTTATTAAATTTTATTTCAATTTTTTTGTTAAGTAAGAGGAAGAAAACTATTTTATTCACCTTTCATTTGAACAGATCAAACTAATGCCGGTGGCTGACTGCCAATCGGCAATTCCGTCGACGTGAGGCAGGAAATTAAATTTACATCCTTCCAATGATTCACCTGAACGTTGCTTTGCCTCTTCAAATTTAATCAGATTTAAATTTAGCTGTTATTTTGAAAAGAGAATAAAATAAATTTAATTTTTGTGATAAAGGGCAGTAAAAAGTAAAATTAGATTGAATTGAATTTTTTTTCTTATCAAATACGAAATGTAAAGATTTAAATTAGTGAAAACACTAGATTCTTCTCAATAAAGATGTTAGCTTCTTATTACATAAAAATAAATGTTTATCTTATGCAGAGCTGTGAATGAATGTCGGTAGTGCTCAAATTTTTATTTTAATAGTCTTGAACATTGGAATTTTGTGTCTTTTATATTTATAGTAAAAAAAACCGAATATGCATTTTGAAGCCCTTTTTTGTCCATTTCAAGTGACGATCGTTTATTTCTTTTCAAGTGAGAATCGTATTTTTCCTTTGCTTCTGAGAAAACTGTCTGAATTTACATCCTTTACTCGCAAGATGAGTTAAAAAATGTATTGTAGACATGCTCTTCTTAAATTCCAATGCAAATTAACATCAACATTTTACAAAAGTAAGCGTGTAACAGTAACATGTAGAAGAATGACTTCCCCGTAACTTTTTCTCCTACTTTCTAATAAAGATGGCATCAGCACCTTCCAGTCTCATAAAATTATAAACCTTCGGGGAGTTTGTGAACGTCCTCAATGCTTATATTTTTATTTTCAGAGCTCAACACATTAGAATTTTGAACTTCATAGTATAATAAAAAAAAGGTATGATTTTGAACAGCTTCTTTTTTTGGGGGGGGGGGTAGAAGGTAAAAACCAAAATCTTAATTAAAGCTATAGTTTTAGATTGTAAAGCACATACCAAAATGCCATTATCTAACTCGATGCATTTTTAAGTTAATGAATTTACAAATAAGTAAAAGTACTGACCAACAGCGATAACAATGAACTTGATTCAAAATTTGACACAGATTTAGACTTTAGATAGTAAAATTCAGCTCAAATTTAATTGATTAGGTTCTTTGTATATTATATTTACTATATTCACTTTACTCAATTAGGGTAATATCCTTGAATGGATTATGTTTTACATTTGAGCTAAATCTACGATTTTTTTTATAAAGACAAAATACTAAATTTCATCCATCTAATTCACAGCATTTTGCAGATATCGTGTTCACATAGGATTCCAAAAATCTGATTCAGGAAATTCTAAAACGTGGGTGTTTGTCGATCAAGATTTCGACAAACACCCACGTTTATTTTTCACGTTTTTCCATGATTCCACGTTTTTTTTCTTGACGATAATAATAATTTCTTTTAGTTACATTTTTTCCTCGATAACGTGAAAAGGAAAACAGGAACCATGTCCAAACAACTTTTAGAAATCAGAATTCTTTTTCCTGAAGGGCAACATATAACAAAAGCATATGTAAATTATCGTAGAGCCTTTTGAATATACTAAAAAATAATTTGAATAATTTTTTTTGAAGTTTAATTTTCCCTTTTATTTAAGAGAATTAAATCGTAACTAATACGTAAACTAATACACATACACACAGAGAGAAAGAGAGAGATGCTAACAAAAATAAAATTCTATTTTTCTTGCACCATATTTCCTTCTCCAAAATTATTCTCATTTTAATTTAGCTTATCAATCGTTTTATCAAACAAAATATAGCTGTCCTTGATAACCGAGAAATGTTTATGCCAAAATTTCCGAACGAAATATTTTTTTAGGAAGTTGTAGCAAATCGCAAAAAATGTATTCATTTCCGTGACACCTGGATTTGTCGGAAAGCCAACTAAGTGCAAAATTTGTTGAAGAACCATGAACGCTGCATCTTTGTCTTTTTCGGCTGGCAATCGTATATCTTCGTCTGATTTAGACTCTCGTCTTCAAAGGCTTAACGTCTTTTGCTCAAAACTCAAATTCGCTCGTTCTGGACTCAATCCAAGCATACTTTTCCCATTGCATAATGTTTTGACTTTGAAAAATCACGTTTGGCCTCAGGCACATTGCCTGCTTCTACCTCCAACAACATGGATTGTCATGGCCATGGCTCAAAGTGCAATCCTATAGTGAGTTTGTGGAGTATGGTTTTTAAAAGAGGTGCTTTCTTTTGAACTTGCGAATCAGAATCGTTACTTTTTAATTTAAGGATATTAATCTAATTTATCTATTTTGTTCTAATCTCTTTTTAACCCTTTAGTGTTTAATTTAATTCTCATTGGAATTTCTCTCGATTTTTTTAATTTTATTATCAATAAACGAATAACATTTAAAGACATACATTTTATTTTGCTGAATTTCATGTTTAAATTTAAACTCCAGGGGTGGAAACTTTCCATGGAATCACTTACTATCATAAATAAAATTCAATTTAATGGCGGTTATTTGCTATGAAAAATTGGGAATCATGTTTACAATTCACAAGGGGGTATTTTGCATTCTATATGCACATGTGGTAAAAGGCTTCATAAGCCAGATAACATCTTCCGTTCAAGAGTAATTACTTTTGTATAGTGGCTATGTTACTCGGCTACAAACTAAAGTAGAGAGTTCGATCCTATCGGTCCTCAAACAACCATCCAACGCCGATGGTGATCATGACCTTAAATAAGCAACTTTTTACAGCTGTTGTAGTACCCTCTACTGGCAGCAAAAGTCATCAGGTCCATAGAAACAACAGCCAGAATCCTCACCAACAAATCGCTTACGCTTTGGCGTAAATGCATCGTTCCTCTCACCACCGAATCACTGGTGGAAGAAAATGTGGTGAAAACTTCACAAGTCAGATAACATCAACTGTACATGAGTAATTACTTTTGTATAGTGGATTTGTCATTCGGCTACAAACCCTAAAGTTGCAAGTTCGGTTCTATAGGTCTTCAACAACCACACACGTATATAGAAGGTCCTCTTTCCTTGCGCCTATGTGGTACATTTCCTTCAACCTCTGTAGTTGGAAACCAACTTTGGCATATATGATTTGCCGCACGAGATAAGAGCGCATTAACTGGAAACGGAATAGCCTTTTCTTGATGAAAAATCCTTTAATTAGCTGTCAATCGAATGCTACACGAAATGTTAGCTATTCTAAATTTCTATTTCTTTCATTCAATCGCTACCGTATAAAACTATTTATGATGGATTGATCAACATGAAAATGAAAAACTATTTTATATTTCTTATTATTATAAATCTTACTATTTGGTATCTTTCCTTTATTAAACAAAGCGACCAATCTCTTCCATGATATCATTATATACAGTGATAGATTTGGGGCCTTTTTTGTTTTATTACCATTTGTTTTTTAGTCATCTTTGCAAATGTCATAATTGTTGGATTGTGCTTAGTAAACAACAAAGTAACAGCCTTAATGCCTATCCACTTTATTCAAGCAACACCTTTACACCTTCCTTGATAGGTGTATTGATTCACCTCTTTGTAATTTGAAGGAATTGCTGTTCTCAGTAATGCAATAGTTAAACAGTATACTATATTATGATTCGAGCTTCCTGCAGGTATATTTCATAAGAATCTTCCTCGTGATCTGGCCGTCCTGGGTTTAAGTCCCAGTTCAGGGATGGTTGTTATTCATCTGTATTATCTGCGAGATGTGTGAATGTGTCCCCTCCCTTTTTTTTAAAAAGGACTGAGCAAGGGAATGCGATGCATGAGTAGCTAAGACGTATTCTTGGCCCTAGTTAGCGCTACTTAAAACAAGAGACGCACCCTCGGCTTAAAATCGCTGACTGCATAAGCGATCTTGTCCATGGTAAGTGCCGTTAGAAACAACAAAAATATTTCGTGAGATCATGTAGGTCATTTACGGTCGATTCCTTGTTAGGTCAAACATTTACGGTCGATTCCTTGTTCAAAAGTTTGTTATGAAAATCTGTATTGCTTTTTTATTGTTTATTGTGAATGACCCTAACTTCAAATATACAGAAATTTCATTTGAATTGAAATCTGGCCTTGTCTGGATTTTCGTAATAATATAATATGCCTGAATAATTCAAAAAATAAGTAAACAAATCCCCTGAAAGAAAAAGATTATTCGTGAAATCCAGGAGAAATAAAAAGTTAAAAAGGCGTTGGTAATTTTTATTTTTCTATGCATATATCAGAATAATTATTGAAATATTTGCGGTATTGGTAAGCCAATATGTCTTAATACCGGCATTGAAGCAATTACCGATGACAGTCTAAATTTCAATGTCGGTTTTGAAATGCTTCTATCGAGTCGAGTCTTAGATGATGCAATCATCCCCCGTAACGATATGGTGCAGGACAGAAATATTTTCCATCTGATTTCACATTGAATGTTATAGAACGAATTCCATTTGCTCAGCTTTATTGCCGTTTGCGAATTGCGAAGTTTTCAGCAAAAAAGTCTAATTCTTTGTGTGTGCATGTATCCAGAAGAGAGATGCCGAATTTAAGTGCTTTTTTCTTCACATATGTAAGACGATCAGTTGCAGTCAGGCATTGAACCCAAAACATGTAATTTCTATTGGATGGGGCGGGTTTGGTTACACTTACACTGCTTATTTTGCGCATTTGTTTCCGCTTAGTTGAAAAATCCCGCATCAAAATCATCTGTTTTTCTGTGTTTGCATTTGCTATTCATTCATAAACTATCTCTAGATGGTTATATATTTTAGTTCGGGATATTTTCTTTACAGGTTTAATGCCAATTAAGTTGTGTGACGTTATGCAAATTCTCACCAGACGGAATGCCAATATTCAGCTTGACAATGAATGTTTTAAATCTTCTTGTTTTATCCCGTTACTCATCATGTACAGTGCCTGTGATTTATTCCTTTTTTCTAATTGAATACCTTTTTCCTCTGTCACAATTAAGATATAGTAAATGGATAAGCATCTTAAAAGATAGTGTTTCGAATCGTAGGCATGATCCATGGCAGCGAACATGTTAAAAACCCTTATTACACTTCACATTTAAACAGCGATCATGCACCCGTCAATACAACTATTTTTTAATAGAAATTTTGGACAGTTAGAGTAAAAAGAACTTCCTTTACCAGTGGTTCTTGAATACTGTGATTGGATATTATATATAAATATAAAATCTAATTCGCAAATCTTGAGACCTTTTACTATCTTAGTTTTTGAACTACCTACGCAAAATTCGTTGGTAATCCCCTTTTTCTTAGTATGAAAAATGAATTTTTCAAGGGAAAACTACAAAAATTAAACTTTAATTAGAGTTTGTGTATTGTCAAATACAAACGAAGCTAGTTAATTGAAATTTTTTAATACCTTGAGCAAATCTTTTCAAGTGTTACCATGTTTCCGACTAGAGTGAACAGAATAAATTTCATGTATGCTTTGTCTGTAATAGTTTTGTTTATTTTCTGGAGCTGCAGCTAAAGGAACAACTCTGCCAAACTTCACATTCTTGGCTATACGGAAGTGGGAAAATAATTGGCGGATGAGTAGGCGAGGTTTTTGTATTTATTTATAGGGTGGAAGCTTTTACCATTGAATTTTACGCGAATTAAAAATTAACTAATCTGCTAATTAAATTAGCAGTAAAGAGCAAGCTATAGTAAGGAAAAATTTATATGAATGAAAGAAATAAAAAAAGAATATGTCGTGAAATATTTTCGTATTCCATAATTGATGACTTCCTTGTTAGAATGTATCTTCTATAGAATTAGTCACAATTCTAGAACAAACATTACGCTATTATTCCACATTAAAAAGTTGTAAACATTCAAATTTTTGAATTTTTAAAAAAATCTGATCAAAATTATTTGACTATGATGAAGATTCTAGTTTAATTCTTTGACTCTTTGGCATTAATCTGTGATAGTGATAAAGGCAAATGTATGTCTTTGTAGTCTACAGGACAGAACTTTTGGAGCAGAGTTATCAAACTTGACACATGGAGAGTAGAAATAATCATCTCAGAGCCCTTTTTTAAGATGTTTATTAGATTTTAAATAAATTAAAAAAGAAATAAAAGCTTTGACACTTTTTGTAATCCTTTTCGAGAATTTTACAACAGAAGGGGATTTTTAAATCACCAAAAAATGATTTTTTCAATTACATCTATTTTGTTGGCAAAACAGTTTTGTATACATTTCGTTTATTGTTTAATTAATTTTTAAAAATATTTAAATCTAATTAACATTATTCTGTTCTATTATTATACTTGTAAATCTCAGTGGAACTCATTTTTGTTGTTGTTATAAATGTATCAGCCTTCATTTTTCTTCCATTGTTCTTAAGGAAGATGCGACGATAAGCTTATTTCCCATGCTACGCAAGTTTCTATTTAAGGTATGCTTTTTAATAAAGTTTTAAAAATTAGGTTGAATTTACAAATAAATAACTTTAACTGTCAGCATGTGTATTCGTACGCATGAAACGTGATAAATTCAGCAATTAGATAAAGGATATTTAGTGTGTGATCTAGTTACTGAAATGTATTCTTTATGAACTTTAGGTTTCAGTTGGCCAACTAGAATGCTTCTGAATTACATACTCGATTTTCTTATATAGGGTAGGAAGAAAAAATGTTCATGGGCGGGACAAATTTGATTAACGCTCATAATTTTAAGTTGGAGATGTGGAGACATCACCCTTTTTAAACAGTTTGGGAGAATGTTTCGCCCTCTTCTTAGTTCATGGATTATAAAATATATAAAGGCTATTCAGTTTACTCAGCCTTCATTTATTTACCTTCATTACCCTTTCGTGGACATTGGGAAAATTGCATCCCACCCACACTATCTTACAGCCATCATAGCGTCAGATAATAGAAAGATATTCATAAAAAAAGAATGTCTTGTTAGCTTCTAAACAAATAATTGTGCAGTTCCAGATGTGAGCTTAGTCACCATGGGAAATCATATATCAAAGAGGGTTTTCAACTGCTAACAATATACTAAATGTTGCACACAGGAACAAGAAAAAAATATGCACTACATGGGAAAAAAATCATTAATTTCTTTCATGATTTTATATGGCTCCATAGTAAGTTTATTTCTCACTCCTGAATTTTAAGTGTAAACATAGAGTGCAGCAAAATAAAATATATTTCTTTAAATCCTACTTTTTTAATTATGAATAAAACTTTAAAAAATAAAACTGGTACAAATTCAAAAGAGAAATAAATGGCCCATGGAAGGGTTAAACATTCATACAATTTTATATTATAAATTTATCCAATTGTATATGTAACATATTTTCTATTAAAGCGCAAGCTTTCTTGAGCAGAAAAGAGGTAATTATCTCTTCCTTGTTAAAAATAGGTATAAATAAGACAAGAGGCGTGAATTGCTGAAAAATTGGAAGAAACAGATGAACGAAATAAATAAACTGTCTGATCCTTCCAACATCAACTTTGAAGTCCTTGGCGCTTCGCCCGAAGTTCTGAACATCTCGTTGATGGAATTCAACCTTACGCAATATTTTCCAGCATAAACATCGGCACAGACACGAGACAGTCGGCCTCTCTTCCTGGTTTCTTTGAAGTGGCCCACTCGCATCCAGCGCCAGTGCAGCGAGGAAAATGTTCTTTAAAATCTTCACAACTAAATTTTTGTTTCTGAAAAGCATAGGTCTTAACTGCTTAATATCGACTGTTACTTCATTATATATCTTTTTACATTCTCGTATATGTAGTGTAGAGAAAGAATTGTAATATTCCAAAAATTCGAATTCGAGATTTTGACGAATTTCCACGTTTTAGACATCCCTGAGTTCGAAATACACATTTTAAAAAAATATTCGTCTGTGACAAAGCACATTTTAAAACCATTTGAGCTAGGCAGTTGAAATCGGGTATACGGTCTTTACACCAAATTTGCAGTTTTGTATCATATTTTGAGTTAAAATCTGTTCAGAGGTGGTCCATCTGTTCGAGCAAGTTGCAAAACGAATAGAGCTAGACAGATAAGAATAGATTTACAGATTTAACATCTTTAGTATAGACATAACACCTGTCTAATTTTGAGTCAAATCTACCATCTGGTTGACTGTCCGCCTATCTGTACTGTAAAATTAGCAAAAGCGAAAGTTCAAAAATGAAACGACTTAAATATATCAAATTTGATATGAGAATTTGTAACTGTAAGTGCAGTTATGTGTTCAGTTTTTGTATCAAATGCTTGATAAAAAGTTGTATAAAGTATAGTATAGATATAGTATAAAGATAGTAAAGTATAGTACTACTAAGTATAGTATAGAGGTTGTATCATAATCGTCAATTCGAATTCGAGACTTCGACGTATCTCAGTCATCTCGAATCTGATAACGTACATTTTGAATTATGTCTGTTGTCTTTGAAGACGACAATTCACAAACGTTTTGAGCTAAGCATAAATGTGATCTTTACACAAAATTAGCAGATTTTCTTTCAAACTTTTCAACAGATTTGAACCAGACTAAGTTTATTTGTTTGAGTGCAAGCAAATACTATAATTGCAAATTATTTCAACTACTAAGTATAATTTTTAATATAAATTTAGCATCAAAAATATAGATTCTGTTGGATTTTAAACCAAATTCTATATTGTTTCGACTAGCTGTATGTCTGTACATTAACATACGTGTAAGATCAATGTCAAAAAGGTAAAAATTTAAATAAATGAAATTTGATGTATAATATTTTATATTAATAATAAATAATGTTAAAAAAACGCTTTGTATCAAATGCTGGATTCAATCGAAAAGAAAGGCGTCCAAATGCATATTCTGTAATCTTTCCTACTCTATGAACACAAATGTTTAAAGTGGGAAAAGTGAGATCAAATGTTCAGTGCCCTGTTCATAGATAAGACAAGGAAAAAAATCTGGGCATTCAAAGCCTTAAAGTTCATAAATTTTGTGTGACATGAAACTTTTATTAAGGTAGTTTCAGAGACCACTCTCTCTTTTTATTCAAAAACATATGTAATGAAAGGTTTCTGGCGATATTATTACAACCGACGGTTTGCAGTTTAGAGACAACAATCCACAAAAGATCCGCCAATGTATGCGAATATGATGCATGGTAATTAAGTATAGTTTTTCCGCTATACTTTAGTGAAGTGAAACGCTGACGACAAAACTGCTAATCAGACCACAATGTCCAGATATTTATGCCTTAAATTTGGGTTTCACTTAGTATTTGAAACCTGATTCCATCAAAATAGCAAAACAAATTAGTCTGGTTTCCATTTATAAGGTTGAATTAAGAATCAACTTATAAATAATTGAAAAGTAGTTAAGTAAAAATAAACATTTAATTAGAATAATGATTGTATGAGCGATACACGTCATACTTCGGTGTTACATCTTACTTCATTGCATATCGATGCCAATATTCGTTTACAAAATATATGCACATGAATACAATTACGATTATTTATTCGATTCACTTTATGTGAACCTTACACATTAAATTTCTCTTTATGGGTCTGATATTGTCGCGGTGATGTAAACGTAGAATTAGGAGAGTGGTTACCAGTAGAATCATCTTCGTTATTTGTTTGAAAAAAATTCGCTTTGTCCGAAAAGCTGCAATTTCTTAAGATCTTGCAAGCAGATGAGACTTTCAATCTACAGATTTCAAAAAGTGAAAAATGAATTTCAGTCATGATAGTTAAAATATTTTAATAAAATTATTTAAATGCTTAAACCGAACACGTTTTCACTTTTAAATAATAACTGCATATTTTACTTTTAACTTTAAACTAACATAAGAAATTTTTTATCAATTTTTTTTGCTAAAATATTTAATTGATGATTTGTAAACGAAAGTATTTTTTTTATCTATAATGATGTAGAACTTTCTTTAAAAAATAAAATACATTTACATAGTTTGTCTATTTTATGGTCAAAATGTTTCATAGAAATTAATTTATGATGCCCGTTCAATCTAGGCAACGTTACACATTCAGCAATTCTTTTTTACGATCGAAAATTTCACATTCTTTCAATCCCATTTATTGATATAAAAATATAATATTTTAACGAATTTACAAAGAAATTAATAGAAACATATTTTATTATTAGAAGAAGCATGATCAATTTACGGGCATGACCAATTTTACGAGCATGATCAATTTTAATAAATAAAAAGTATGAAATAAAGAGAAAAAAATTAAATTAATAAGCTAAAAGTTTTAGCTCGCAATAACTAAAAGAATTATTGCAAGATCTTTTAGCTAAAAGAATCTTAAAGCTAAACAATTGATAAGATTGTATTTAAAATTCTAAGAGGTTAAAAATTCGTAAAAATAATTTACATTTTGCTAACTTGATGTTTTGTTATCTATTACTTTACATGAGGTAATTAAGTTACTTTAAGGGAGTGAAGTACAAATAAGTTACTTTAAAATGAAAAATAATTCATTTGCGATCACAGCCACTATCACATGCATAAGAATAAACTGATAATTATCTTCATTAGATGGAGTGTTAATATTTCTAAGAATAAATAAATAAATTAGAATTTTGATTAATGCCAAGTTACTTTAAATTTATGATTTTAAAATCCAACAAATCTCTAAAATTATGTTAACGGTAAATTCAATTTGGAGAAATTTTAAATATTTCCGAATTCGTTTATTTAAAAATCAAAATTAGACTGTTATAAACGTGATTAAAAATATATAATAAATTTAGCTTATTTTTATATAAATAAGTTTTCATAAATTCATCTATCATTTTAATTTTTTCGATTAAGAATTAAAAATAATTATATTTAGCAACAACAACAACTTTTTCAAAAATTTGATTTTTTTTCAGAGTAATATTTATATATATCCTATACGTATGTGCATATTACATGGTTTATAAAGGCAGCAAATCAGAATGTGATATCAAGAAAAAGTAAAAAAAAAAATGTACAGAACATATAATCTTGCATGGCATCATGTTTTCGAGTTTTATCACTATTCTTGTTATTTTGGTAAGTTAGAAAAGTTAATACTGGATATTTAGAAACGTCTTGATTGATTTTTACTAAGAGCATTGGAGACAAAATTAAGTTATTTTTATTTAAAAAAAAAAGCACTATAAATTATATACTATGTATGGAAGTTATTGGTAAAACTTGAAAATTCTCCAAAAATTTATCTCCATTTTCAAACATTATAAAAACTGGAAAGTCTTTTATTGTTTATGAATATTATTTTTGCGTAGATTTTGATTATTTACAGACATTCCAAGTAAAGAAGAAAGAAGCAGGCAGACTAAATTTAAAATAAATTGATAGATTGCTCATTAGATGGCGGTAGGAATAACAGCCATCTAACGGTTTACTAAACTTCATCCTACAGCATCCGAAATAAATCAAATTAATTGGATTATCAAAAGATGCTGTATAATGAGAAGAAATACAAACATATCTGATAACATAACTACAAAATCTTTTTAGGAGTGCTGCAATTTTTAGTTCATTTTATTACTATAATTTATTTAAACCATCTGTCCAATGTAAGTTGGCAACTCTTCCCACAGAAGTTAATAAAGTGGCTCCATCTGTTAATTGAAGAAATGAATGAGCTAACACCTAATCTCTTTAACAACCTGGATCCGAAATTTAGGATAGACATAAACTTCCAAAGTGTATATTTATTTAAAAAAACTGTTAACACACTCATGTAAGAAAACAATCCTGATTCAAATTATTTCAGTAATTGGTTAAAATAAACATTTTATACAGCATTTATTTCTTTTATCAGGAAATAAGAAATTAACTAACCAATTTTGGGATCTCGATAAGTACTTAGAATCAAAACTAAATGTTGAAGAAGCATAACTTTCGAAATCTTTGCTAAGGAGTATATTTTTAATTCTGTGTTTTTAAAAGAATATTATATTTTAAATCTTTTTTTTTTCATTGAGTACAAATTTTTATGAGGAATTAAAAGTTAATTTTAAAAGATTGTTATAAAAAAGGATTCGCTGTGTAGCTTTATGCTCTTTAACCCTTTGCGGTCCGATGTCGAGTGTGATTCGACATTCAAGACTGTGCATCATTTTGACGTTTAATTAATTTATTTTTCAAATTTGATTGTTGCAAACGCCTACATAATTGTTAAGAGATGTAGTTTCATTTTTCAAAGAAATTCGACTTAAAAGAATTATGTATATTTATTTTTCATAGCAATAAACAAATCTTTGTATTAGGTGAATAATTTTCCATCTAATTATTTTTTGGACTGCAAAGGGTTAAAAGTCAATTTCAGTCAAGGGAATTCATCTACCCAATACGAAGCTTATATAATAAAAATAGCTTTACTTATTTTTTGAATATCCATTTTGCATAATATTGTGTTGTTATTTTTATAGGGGGAGAGAGTTTTACTAATTTAATATCTTGAATATAGCTATTTTTATTTTCCAAGCAATCTTATACATTAAGATAATGTTTATAGATTAGTATATTGTTTCGGATATTCCAGGATTCTTTTCGATTTGTTGGTCGATGAAATAAACAGCCCTTTAGTGACAGACGAGGACTTATATTAACTCGAAGACGACAAATGTGCAATCGAGACGAACACGGGAAATACACTGCAGCACACTATAACAAACAGTAGTTCACAACAAGTAATCGGTAGTAAAAACTACAACAGCTCGCAGAGCGGCTAGACAGAATCTATGTAGCTTTATTCTACTATCTCTCTAACCGTCTGCAATTCTCAACTATCTCCCGTTTTAGTTGTATTCAACTGTCGACTCACTACTATATGACTGGCTACTCCACACACGACTCGATGCTTTATTCACAATAAACACCAGATCTCGAGACATATCTCAATTCAGCAATCGCTTGAGCTCTTCGCTGGAGATCCGGCTATTCTCAGGAGTCTCTTTACACGATTACTGCCACTCAATCTTCAACTAGGACTCACTCCAGCTGTAAATTGCCGGCCTGTTATTGTTTCAAAGAGGGGGGTAGAGAAGGTTTGGACCAGACAATTGTATCTCGGTTCCTAATAGATTAATTGTTAAAATTCAGAAAGTTTCTTATAATATCTATTTTTCGCCAAAATCGGCTCCAATTCATTAAAAAAATCGCCACGTTTTTAGCCAAGTTCTGCCATTATTGACGTGGCACCCAATCAACGCCCAATAAATAGAGTTGATCGGAAAATGGTATTTCCAGTGATAGAACTATCTGTGCACGAAAGCAACAAAACATATTTATAGCAATATTATTTATAATTGCATGGTGCGATATGTGTGTCGAAAAAAAAATCCACCAAAATCTTTTGCAGAGCAAACTGTTTAATACTGCCAAATTTTGCACAGAATTATTCTGTAGTAGGTGTTCACCGTAAAAGGAGTTTTCAAAATTTTGTTAAAGTTTGAATCCAAAATTACACATAATGTTACAATTTTTCCTCAACAATTTTGAAGTATATTATTCCTTGAAAACGATTTTTACTTCAGTTTACAACTAAAAAACATAGTTTTTACATGATCTTAATTTACTTAATTTTATCTCATCACTAATTTTAATGAATTTTTAATTGATATTTTAAAGTTTATTTTACAGTAATACATTTCGTACTTTAGTAACTGTTTTAAAATACATGCGAATTGTTATAATTTTAAATACATCTCATTATTTCTTAGCTCTCTGGTGCGTTAAATGGGGGAATTCTTAAAACATTTCTGATCTTCAATATAACCAGCTTCATCTTCAAAAATATTTCCTTTTAACTATTCTACGTGAATAATCGAAGAATGTCGGTTATTTTATTCAATTTAAATAAGAAAGGCGGAAAGTAAACACTTAGCACTGAAAATAACAATTGAAATGTATTTTTATTTGAGAGTTGGTAAGATCCTTAAAATGTTGCTTAAAATGGTTTTTGAAGCATTGTTCATTTTGAGGCTGATTAAAACATTGCTGATAAATGCTAACTGTACAAAGTGGCAAACTGTATCCGCGAAAAGTTCTGTCATAGATGCACAGTAAGCAACAATTTGTAATCCAATAAATTGAACCTAATTATTTTCATCTTGACTTCCACAATTCTTGGCCTTCAATCTATTAGATTCCGTCTAAAGATTCATCAGTTAAGGATGACTTTTGTACCCTAAAACAATAACAAATAATATCCAGAAATTCATGAAGCAGTTGACGAATGAAATTTCACCAAATGAAACCGCTTGTGGAAAGGTTTAACACTGTAGGAAGTAAATTTTCCTACACTCAACGAAACCAACGGCCGCCACCGTGAGTTGTGTTTATGGGATCAATTTACTTTGACATACATTTGTACATACAATTATTACATACAATTTATTTTCCTTATTATCACAAAATGCTCAACAACATTGCTACGATATTTTTTGACATTGACTAACATCCAAAGTATTGGAAAACATCGTGAAGATGTCGTGCTAATAGAATAGCCCTTTTTTATCTGTTTAAATATTAAAATGGGCGATTGATGGTTCCTTCATCTTACATGTATTTCTTTTGTGTAGTTTTTGTTTGATTTAGAGTTACGAAATTTAGCATAAATATATTTTGGAAGTGGGTGAAAATGCTCCCCTTTTTTTGAAATTTTCATTAATTAACATTTAGCGAGATTCCAGAGTGTTTCCACGAAAAAAAATTGTGAAAAATTATTTAAATTCCATTTTGATATTCAAAAAAATTATTCGTTTATTGATACCAGTTTAGTCATGGTGGAATTTTCCATTGACTTTCGGCAATTTTTAAAAAAATATTTATGACATACTTTTTAAAAATGCTATTCATTAGTGCAAAAAATTTCAAATAATTTTTCATTGTAGAAAAGAGATTAATACTTATTAGTCGAAGTTAATATGTAGTTAAGTGACAAATTATCTCTATTAGAAATGGAGTCAATTTAAGGATATAAGACTGAAATGACATTGTATACTCCAATTTATGTGAAAGAAGCCTTAAGATCAAGTTAAAATAAGAAATTTATTTCATTTAAATCAAGCAAAACTAATATTCTTGAAAAATGACGGTGGCAGTCAGTCAACTGTAATAGTGAATTATAATCCAATTTTCTGCTATTAGTAAAACGCCTTGTTGTGGGGTTATTTTTTTATTTTGTTTATTTCACACAATTACTTTAATTAACTTTACTTTAATAATTTTAAAAACTTTAATAATAGAAACAAATTATATTGGATTCACTGTGCTAACTGCTCAATTCCTAACCAATAGCTAAGTTAAAATAGCAACCTATAAGGGGATATCTTATCATTAATATAAACATTTCTCGACAACTCTATTTCTTTCATCAAAACCGAATTGAAAAAAGAAGGTGAACACCAACTCGAAATTTCTACTAATCATTTCTTTCAAAAGGAATCGAAAGTAGAGGGATAATCCGTTTATTACTGAGTGTGCTAGGTAATATCGTGGAAACCATTCCCACTGCACTTGTTAACTTGTGTAGTCATAATGTTTAATATATTTTATTAAATTCACAATTATGTAAAGAGCATTCCTCTTGTTCTGGCAGTTTTCTACTATTTGTGGAAATTCTACGTATTTTTGGTGTTTTGTTTACAAATCCAGCAGTAAAAGTCTCATGGGTTAAAGCGTATGCCTTAAATATAAGCAATGAAAAAGCATATCACTTGGCGAAGGAAGCAGCGCGCAATGGGAAATCTTATATCCAAACAAAGCTTTATAAACCACTTATAAAAGCTCTCCTCTAGAAAGAGATGCTATAAAAATGGCAAGGATACTGGAGCATTGGTGATATAGACAGAAAAGTTTTTAATATCCTACCTTTAGTCAACCTTCATCCAACTAACTGGATCAGAGAGGATATTATTTTCTTCTTAGAACACGGCCCTTTTCCTACCTACCTCAAAAGGTTCAAAGTGTCTGATAGTGAGTGACCAGTACAGTTGTGGTGGGATTGGAAGGACGCTTCATGATGCTACAGATTTCATCCTCACAATCTCTTGGCATACGAAAAAACTACCACCAAACCATGAACAAGAATGGCTGAAAAGAGTCACCATCAACCTCCTTTTCAGGCAAAAATCTCCTCAGGATAATTAAATTCATATTCTTACCTCTCTAGTTCTCAACATAAAGTGCCATACTCTCAAAGACCAAGGAAAAAACAAGCACCGCAGTTTCCTGACATACTTTTCAATTAGAATTTCTCTTCATTCCCATTAACCAAATTATTCTGGTCTTTATAACTGCATCCTCATCTACTATGCCATAAAAATAAGTGAACTCAGAATGTATATATTTACACTTTTAAACTTTCAGCAAATTTTTTATTTCAAAGTATTTTTCGAAGTTGGCAATTTTTGTAAACGGCTCGTCTCAATATCATTTCTTATAATTTTGTTAATTCTATAAATAGTTATTTATGTTTTTCCACTGTAAATATTTTGGTCCTTAAATAAAATTTCCGTAACATGCTCAACAAACCGTTCAGTGCCCAGATTAGTCATGAATACGGGGGTATGAGATGGAGTTCTGTTCTGTTAATTCTACTTTTGCTATCTGCAGTTCGGCAGATTTTTGAAAAAAGTGAAAATACCCAATTCACCTTGTATTCCAAATAAAAAAGATAAAGGTAGTTAGGCTTAATAGATTAAAAAGTTAATGAAGTTTTCATTATTTCTGACCATTATACTATCACGAATACAAAGGGAAAGGTGAAATTGTAACTGTCAAACGATTCAAATTTTGATGAATCTCTAAGACCTTTCTGAATCGAAAGAAAAAAATGGAATTTGACTTGCTCGGATGTCTCTGAGCATGATTATTCAAAAACTTCCTGAATTAGAAGGTATGTAATTTTTCCTCAAATTTGTAGATTTTTGTCAAATTTCAAGCGAAATTCCTCCACAGGAAATCTTTCTATCTCTTCGAATTTTAAAGTTTGAATGTCTGAAATTGAGCGCAATAACTTCAGAATGCAAAAAGCTAGATCTATAAAATTTAAACCACAATTTTGGTGTCTCAATTGTATATTCTTATCAAATGTAATTTGTCTGTAGATTGGTTGACTATCTTTTGTTCTTGATATTCTTATCCATATCATTGGAATAATTCAAAAACTGAACAAATTAGATGACAGAAATTTGGTATGTGATTGCGTTGTTTTAACTGCATTTCTCTTGCAAATTTTGTTTACAATCGGTGGACAAAAAAGTTTCCAATTATTAAGCTTAAGCTTCCTCTACGAAGCATAAGCATAAAAATTGTTATGTGTACTGAGTGTTCGTCGAGTTTTATTTGTGATATTCGAAATTTGTGATACTTAAACCCAACTTTTATCTGCGGGTGGAGAGAAATAAGGCCTTTATTTCAGAGTAAGCCCAAGAGTTACAAGGAGAAAAATCATGATGCTTTTCCAAGGTATTTCTTTATTGGTATAATGTTGTGAATTCACATTTCGCAATGTTATTAAGAGGAAGTCTGTCTGTGTATTCATGTTGATGGAATGACATAACATAATGCCATTCTTCCCCCCTTTGTCTTTATTTAGTTATAAACATTTGTAATTGGATAAGTACCAGATAAAAAGGGGAACAAAGGGTCAGAAAGGAAAGCACTGTTCATGGTATCCATACAGAGAATCCCAACAAAGTCGCAGTTATATTTAATGTTTTAACAAAGGAATAATTAAATATAGGAAACCAAAAATGCCTGAAAGTGGTGACAATAAATTGAACTTGTAGAGAATAATTAATGCTTACAGTTTTAAAGCCTTTAGTCGTGGGGGAATTAAATAAATATTATTAATTGAAGGAAACAGAAGAAAGAAAAAAAGTGATAAAAATTGGTAATTAATGAAAAAATTGGTAATTAATCTTCGATGGAGCCTCTTGCTCACTATTCAAGATTGTGCATCATTTTGATGTTTTATTTATTTATTTTTCAAATCTAGTTGTTAAAAACGCCTACATTATAGTTCAGAGACATTAACTTTTCAAAGAAATTTGGCTTAAAAGAATTATGTGTATTTATTTTTCACAGCAATAAGCAAATCTTTGTATTAGGTGAATAATTTTGCATCTAATTATTTTTCAGAGCGCAAAGGGTCATATATAAACATTGTACATAGAATTACATTAAATCATATATAAACATTGTACATAGAATCAGAAATCTGTAGCTGCAATCTGGATCCTGTGGTTTTAATTTCCCTTTTTCTACTTGAAAGCATAGTTAATTTATTATTTGGGATATTTCAAGTATTAAGAAAGATTTTAAATGGATATTGATGAGTAACATTTTGATCTTGGCTAATGAGCGGTCTTGCAGTGGTCTCGGTATCTGCATGACTTGATATGGCATGGATCTTGTCTCGTGAAAAGATATTCGATCCAACTCTCCTATTCCATTCTTTCTTGAGACTTGTTTCTAGTTTTCTCATATATCATGACAATTAGCATAAAATGGGTGTTGTCGTGAATTGGGGATCTAATCATCTCACAGCCGTAGTAAGGAAAGATGTCTAGATGGAATATGTATAGGAGGGGCGAAAATGGACCGTGTCCAATGAAGAACAGGATACTTGCTCTAGTTCAGTTGTTCTACATGAAGTATGACCATGAAAGGATATACTGCATTAACTTTTATAAATTGTGTAATTTTTGATATATTTTATGATTAAGGAATAAACAAAAAATTTAATATCCAGTCTTTACGCTAAATTAGAGAAAAACCATCTGCCCCCTCGTATATGTGTAGTCATTACAACTCAAAAGTCAAACAAATCAGAAGGATAAATATAAGATGTGAGCACAAATAGAAAATAATAAGATGTGAGCGTAAATAGATAGAAAATAATAAGATGTGAGTACAAATAGATAAAAGAACTGTAGGAAATTTTGAAGAAAATTAGTTAAAAGTAAGAGATTTCGTTGAAAAAAGGCTCACTTGTTTGATTTCAGTATACGATGAACTAAACACTTTTTTATCTTTTATTCTTGTATTACGTAACAAAATCATCAAGAAAACGAAATTATAATCCAAACAAAAAGACAAAATCACTCTTTATTTATTAGACATTTGTCAGCTGCAATTGAGGTATAGAATTATGCTGAATCGAATGGAAAAGAAAATATACATTAAAAAATCTTACCAATAAAGAAAGTATTTTCATAAATTTCCAAATGCCGTGGAATTTAGTGTGGCGGCAATCGGGGAGTGTCCATAAAATGGTCGTAAAAAGACACAAACCACTGCAAGGATACTTACGAATAGTTTTAAATCACATAAGGGGCCCACATATTTATTATAATATAATAAACGTCAGATTTCTGTACTTTAAAAACATTTTTAGTTTACTTTTTTTGCAAATACAAATCTTTTCAAATATTTTATTATTTAAATATTGTATTCGAATTATTTTAAATACTCATTATACTGTATAATTAGTGCTGAAATCGTCAAAAATATCGAATTCTAGATTTTTGACGCATCTCCAAATTCTCAAGTTCAAAAGACACATTTCTGGAATTATATCTACTTTTGTCTGTAAAATTAATAAGTGAAAAATAACTTAAGCTAGACAGATGAAGATTGATTTGTGGTCTTTACACAAATTTTGTACATTTTTATAAGATTTTGAAAGGAGTCTCTTCAATAAAGTCTATGTATGGTTGTCTTTATACCAATTGATATGATTAACAAAAAGAGTTAGATGGATGTAATTTGATACATGATCTTAAATCCTAAAAATATGGATCAAATTTTGAACTAAATCTATAGAGGGTTTGACCGTATTCATTCTGCACTTTTATATGTATTCAAGTACTTTAAATAAAAAACGTTTTGAAAAAATCAAATTTGGCATCTTATCTTGCTAATAAAATTGTAAACCTTAGTTTTATTTAGTTGGCAAAAAAATGGGTCTGTAATGTATAGTATCTTTCTTTCACTGTACTAAGAAGCACAAAATACTCACGTGCATGATATTGTTAAAAAATATGACATATATACATAACATTCTCTCAATGTCGATACTTTTTTATATGGGGTGAAAATGGACAACATATTTAATGGGAGCATAGGAAAAAAATTGATCTTCCCTCTGGCTTACAATGTAGTTTGGATGATGGGAAAGTAAATCTGGTAAGTTTTTATTATACCATCTGTAGTTTACTGCAGAATTCAGCAACTAAAAATAAAAATTTAGCATCACGGTTGATAAGATAAAAGCATCTCTTCATTGGAGTATCAGTATCTTGCTCCTTATGAGTGAGTGCTCTTTCAGTTTCAAAAGAAGATAATCCATCGGAGACAAATCGGAGCTATGTAGAGACGGCGCCCTATTTCCATCTAAAAGACTATAAATCTTAATAATTGACTTGCAGTTTGAATTGACATCCATTACCATTCTTTCCGATTCAAAACTTGTTTAGTAAACGTTCCACGTAAATATCAATTATTTGGGGATAAATTTCAAAAGTAGAATTTACTTCTCGATAAGCCAATTTTCCTTGTTTCATTTGCTGTAACTTGTCTGAAAGGCAATGCATTTTTCCAATGATTGCGCTGAAAAGACAGAAGCCCCCCCCCTTTCCAGGGAAATATAATTTGACTCAAAATGTTTGTGTTTAGTGTAGTAAATCTTGTGACTTTTTTAATCCTTCCTAATATCAATGGCGAAGTTGAGAGTTCAGAGCGTACAAGTTATCTATGAAAATTTCTCACCTTACCAAGTTAAGCTACGAAATAAATTGCAAGCCGACTTTTGTGACCAAAAGATATTAATAATATTTATTTAGCAATTTCAGCCTTCTTTGATAAATTAAATTAAATGAAAGGACAATTTCAAAATTACACTTGGGCAATAAGCATCAAAATCCTTAGAATTGCTAACTAGGCAAAGCTATTCGTTATCCACAATTATGCCTATTAGTTGGCATATAAAATTAGTACAATCGCCCCGATTGCCGAGGTTGAGGCTATGTGTCAAGGTTTTGTTTTGCAGTACTTTAAAGAAAAATGGAGAAGGCAGATGCCCATTTATAAAGAATCTAAGCACCTTTAACTTTAATATATAATGCAAATGGATACATTTATAAGGGCTAGGGAAATCTGGTGCGGTATTTTCCCCACGTAGAATCTACAATCAAAAGTGATTTTGAAATTTTTCTCAAAAAAGGAGAAAGGAACAGATCGACCATGGTTGGCTTATCTGTGTGTCGTAATCTTTCAATAGAATAAAATTGGCAAAATCAGACCAATAGGTGGGCTTGGGGAGCTGTTTCTTTCATTTTTAACTATTATAAGTATCCAGGTATACAATATATTTACTAGATACTGTTTAAAGAGGGAATCGAACAACAGCAATATTTTCGTATGCTTAAATTAGTACTTAGTGGTAACTAAATTGCCACTAATTGAAATACATGATATATTCTTATTCCATAAATTTATAAATAATTTCATATGTTTCATCAGATAGTAAATAAAATGTATTGACAATGGATGAAATTTAGTTATTTCTCTTCATAATTCTGGAAAATAATCGATAGATTATCAACGAAGCATGCCGATCACAGTTGAGATATTATTAATGTATTTATTGATATGTAATGCACTTTAAGAATTCTGAATACATTAATGTGTCCATTTATTAGGTAAAATGCAATTTTTTTATTTTATAAAGGATTACCCATTTTAATTGATGAAATCGGGTAATATTTACATCAATGGTTTCGAGTTTTAAAAAGCAAAGCTGTTGTTATTCTAAGTATCAAAATGTTTTAAATTAACAATAAAGATGTTAAATTTATCCTAAAAAATCAAATTATTCTAAGAAGGAGGAGTGATGCAATTATTTTTTTATGCCATTAGTCAAAATTGTATCGAATAATTTGAAATGAAAAATAAAAGTGCATTGCATTTAGATTTCTTAGACTAATTGCTTTATATTGTACATTTCAGGATGTATTCAGGAATTTATACGGAAGATGATTATCTTTCAATCCACCATAATTAAACAATTACGATATGAAAAATGTTAATGATATACAAATAGAACGAGTTTCTTCCATTCATAAATAAAAACTTATTTAGATGACTGTAATCATATCCTATTAACTTAATAATTAGTCAGAAAGTAATATCTCCCTTATTTTGATTTTTTTTCACTCTGTTACGGATTCAGTTATCATAATGATAGAGTTAAAAGGAAGGGAAAGAAAAACGTTGAAAAAGTCAAGAGTTCATAGAATTTTTAATTTCTAAAAATTCAAAACATTAGCTTTTCCAAATATATTTTTCTCTAATTTTAAGGAATTCTTCAACATAGATTTTAAGTATAATTTTCAACCATTAATTATTATATTATAATGAAATTCAAGATTATTTTATTATTTGATCAAATCTTTCATTACTAAACTTTTGCCAAAGTTAAAGCTGCGATAGCAAAAATTGTATTTTTTACATTAATTCAATTCAATGAACAGAATTTATTTAACTTCTACTTTCGTTAATTGGTTGAGGCGAGATTCTTTCTACAAATTTAACACAGATGATTTGTGCACAGAATGAAATTTTTGAAAATGGCCCATTCCACATCTCAAATGAATCAAGTCCACTATCATTCGAACGTATGCTTTGGATTCATGGTAATATATTTATTAAGTGATAATATTATGCATAAAAAATTCAAAAAAAGAAGAAATTTTCTGTTAAAAAAAGTCGATGAACCGAAGAAAAAATTCAACTTAACAGATTGATGTGGATTCACTTATACATTTTTTTGAGAAAATAATAATTTTATGAAAACAGGAGATCTCATTTGAGTTTTGCCTAATTGAATTCCATAATTTAACTTTTGATTTTTTAAAGTTAATCCTTTTTCAGATTGTGATGCTGAATAGAATTGCGGAGCAATGTGCTTTTCTACGCATTTTTGCTTTTGATTTGAAGGGAAATATTTTATATACATGTTGGAAAGGAGAAACATTTTATATGCATATTAATCTAATTTTCTTTCAATGAAAATAATATTTATGAGTCCTCAAATATTTGTAGAGAAAAAATGATATTCAAATATGCCGGTTAAAATTTAATTTTTCAGATTTACAAAACTATAATTTTGAGAATAATCTAGAAAGAAATCCTTTGGCATTAATATACAAACTAATAATCAGGAATTCTTTTATATAGGACTTTCAATTAAAAACAAACAACAAACAAAAAACACTCCATTATCATTGTATTCAACCAACATAAAGAACTCAATAAAATGCTGTCCGTTTTAATTGCTGAAGCCATGATATCGAAAATTATGAACACAGATTCATATATTGTAGACTTTGGACTATATAAAATTTGGAAAGTTTATTCTTTTATCAAAATAATAAAATACTTGATGCTTTAAAATATGTTAAGAATCAGAAATATGTTTAGCTTCCCCTTCTTATTTTCAAATATTTTATTTGTTTTCTTTATTTTTTATATGCATATATTTAAGAAGAGGCAAAATAGTTATCTTTAAAGATCCCCAAAATTGTCGAGCTCCTTGTTTAAACAAAACAAGCCATGACCGTCATACCACAAATTTTATCATCTCGATTCTCAACTTTGCTCTAAAGCCATTTATCAACAAGTGCAGCTGGAACACTAAATGGAATTAATCAACCTGTCAGATGCTTCAAAAAAATCACTTTGGCTTTCCAATGATTTGTAGCAAAAGAACAGAAAGCTGATGAAAGAATTCCACTTACCGGGTTTCTGTAATGAAGCCCTGGCTCGGACTCGGCCTGTTTTAGAAATCTGGTCACAACACTCATGGCGATCGGTTTGCCGGACTGAAGATTGTCCCCTTTTGCAAAATTACTCTAGGGGGGCACTGACCCCTCGGATTTCTGTAGCGCCCTCACCAAACAATTCCCACCGTATTCTTTGCGTGCCGATGGATGCCAAGCGAGGAAGCTAAAAAAAGGGGATTCTTCCAGGTTCGCTGTCCCGGATGACAGGCGAAGAGAGATGTTTCCCTGTTTCTTCGCTCAGGATTGGAAACGATCCCATTGGTCGGATGAAGAAATAAAAGGAAATAAATTGTTATTAAGAATCAGAAATAGTAGGTGTCGGCGGGTAGAAGCGGCTTCCCTTGTGCCCGGTTGTTCAAATAATTGGCTTCTGGCACATCGAGTCTTCCACGTGCGCTGAGGAGAGTTGGACCACTGTGGATTATTTCGATGATTTAATCTTTGACTATGATTTTAAGAGATATTTATTCTACATATCAGCTTTGTGAGGTATATCCTAAAACATGAGCTCAATGTGAGTATGGTTAGTAAAACCGGAATAAAATTAAACTCATAAGCTATCATATTGAAAAAGGTTGGTCGAACGTAACTTCTTATATACCATCCAGAATGAAAACTTCTCTTAGAAGGATAAACACAGATATTTGATATGATTCGAATTCATATCTTAACCCCGAAGTGAAATTTCTAAGGATCAAATATAAAACAACGTTTGCTGTCATTTTCATTCCTAAGTCCAAATTTTCTAATACTCTTTTTTATATTGTATTTATTTCTTCTGCTAATTATATTTGTCCCTATACTTCTTCTTGTGTACAACCGACCACCTAGCCACTACTAAACGTTAACTTTATAGAAAGAATTTATTGTGATCGAATGTTATCTTCAGAATAGTTCGTCCATAACACTAACCAATTCACCAAACTAATATCCTCTTCAAGACATTTGTACCCTAGCCTCAAAGCGATCATTGACCTTCCTCTATATCTTCCCGTTTACCTCTCTTCCTATTAAATAAGGAACAGGTCACTAGAGGGAGAGAGAAGAATTAATACATTTTCTTAAGTTCAATTTACATTAAGCATTTTAGATTATTTCATGTGGCGTTATTGTCTTATTCAAAAATAAATTATAAATTGGCATTTCACTTCTTAATTTCTTTCTTTTTGTCTAAATTTTTTTGAATCGTTCATGACTTGATAGTAATATTTTAAATTCATAAATTGATGATTGAGGGTTCAAATCCAAATATCAGCGAAAATCAGTCTTATGTACGAATTTAGAGCATTTTTACTATATTACAACTTAAATATTCCCACATTATATTCCACGATTCAAATTTCAATAATGGGTTTTCCATTTAACATACAATTTATATATTTTTTAAAAATCCATCCTTTATGATTTTCAAAAATATGCTCTTAACCTGTTGGATTAGGGCAGACGATTTTTTCTGTTTATTTATCGAGCATTAAAATTCCAAATCCTTCCATTTACGAAACAGCCAGTTTTCAATTTCTGTCACTTGAAGTCTTGATGCATCGCACGCGCGCAAGAAAAAGGTTTGCCAATTTATTTTTCTGAAAAAGAAGCAAATACCGTAAAAAACATCGTCTGCTCCTGCTGCTGGAAAAATTCCCCACCTGTGAGTTCTCAATCTCAGCTCGACATTCTATTTTGGTCTTTAAAAAATGAGTCGATGGGTCTCATTTTGGAAGCAAAAGAAAAAAGAAAGAAACAACGTGCCCACAATTGGCAGAAGACAGCAGCGTTCTATTTATGTTCCACGGAAGAAAAATTCTTTTTTTTCGAAGAATAGAAGTGTAACTACTCAGTGCGAAAGTATTTCTTTCCGTAAAGTCTTACAACAAACGTTAAGAAATTGGAGACGCTTATCGCAAGAGTTGCCAATCCCTTAAAGGAAATTTAGAAGATTATTTAATATTTCAAATTAATTTTTCTTAGACCTTTATCACATGGTTTGAAGTAATAAATTGCCGCATAGAAGGAAAATGAATTTTTTAAAAAGAAAAAAATATCCTTAAATAGTATCAATTAATAATTAACTTAATTGAATGCTTAAAAGTTTTTGTATTTATTATTTTTTAATCTTACTTTCAAAATAAAATTCTTGTATCTTTCTCCATTTCACTGTAACTGATAATTTTTTTATCGCAATGTCCTACTTCCTTTGAAAACTTACCTATTCTTTGTTACCTAATGCAAAGGAAACAAAAGCAAGAATTATCGCCTTCTTTAACAAAAAAAAAAGAAAAATATTTGAATTTTATTAAATATAATGAACTAAAAAATTTGGAAGTGGCAATTGAACTTATCCATTATTGTAATACTATTTTAGAATAAAAATTTCTAAATTTCCTTCAAAAATATTTTTTGGTGTTACAAATTTTATAAAATTTTATTCAAACTTTTTTGGAAAACAATATAACTGTAATAAAAAATATCAAATCGATTGTGTGAGTTTTTACTTTGGATTAAATTATCTCTCAATTATTCTGTAATACTGTCGGTATTGTCTTAAGATAAAATAATGGAAACTATGTTTCCGTAAGCTAGAGTCAAAGAACTTGAAAGAAACATCTCAAAGCATTTCAGTTTCACTGGTAAAATAAAGTTTAAAAAATGCAAAGAAGGAGAAATTAAGGTTAATGTTTAAAAATTGAATTTCTGAAGAAATTTTCCTCCCAAATTTAAATATATTTCGAATATAGCCACCTTAATTTGGAAGAATTGTTTATTTCAATTATTGTATTAATAGACCATATTCATGTACAACAGGAGGGCAAGTGTGAGACGAATTTTGTTTACTTTATTAGTGATTAAATATTGATTATAACTTGACTTTCCCTTCACCAATTAAAACTTCCATGCAAACTAATGGGGACGATGTTGGATCGACAATGGATTAGATGTAGATCTGTCCCTATATGTAAAACAAATTTCCATACTTTTGAGTTTGTAATAATTATTCGAAAGTTGGAGTTTGAGAAGTACATAAGTGGCAGATTGTCCAGGGAGTATTGTTTCGAATTCGAAGTTTTTCAACCCCAAACAGAGTAACATCCTATGGTTGGAATTATAGACCTATTTTCCGCTAAAAAAAGAACAGACAACAATGATGGCGTAAGTTAATCATTAAAAAATACGAAAAATAAGAAATAAAAACAAGTTTCAAGAGTTAGAATGGTATGAACTGATAAGAAAATACTTAATTTAGGAATGGGTCTTCTTTGTCAGCTTTTCACTAAACATCAAGTTAAAATTAATATCTTATAATGGCGTAAACAAACAAAAAGCATATAAATCTTGTTTTGCCTCAGTTTTTAGTAAATATTTGTAAATTTTTTTATTTATATAGTGTATTCAATTTATTAAATACAATACTTTTTATTATCGTAGTTTCCCAAAGCATTATTTTTCAAAAATACACTGTCTTCATAAAACCTACCGATCATAATATACGAATTGCTATATTAAAATTGGGAAAAAAACGCAGAAAGGTATATTTCCAGTGGCGAAAGAATCATAGACAGAACGGAAATTTAACAAAAATGTAGCAGGTAGTCGTGGGGTATTGAGCTGCAGCACTTCTTGAAATTACTTTTTAAAATTATATTTTTTGTTTTCATTCCCATTTTCTGTTTTTGGTTTCTGACATCTTGGTGAAAAAATAAATAAAGAGGATAAAAGCGTACAGAAAACGTAACAAGTATGCAGAACACACAAAAAAAGTCTGCATACCGAGTACCGCATGAAATGATTAAACTCCTTTTTGTTAACCACTTGACATACGAATTTATTTAACTTAATTAGATGACACATCTTAACTTAATAGATAACTTAATTAGATAATCCTAATTAGATGACACATCCAATGTTAAACATTTATTGTTATTTTAATTCCTATAATAATGAAACGAGTTTTAAGATAATGAAAAGTTTCTAAATAATTCTGTCATTTTAAATTACAAAATACTTTCACTCAATTGCAGGTTTAAAGTTAATAATTCGATGCGCGTATCAGAGACGTCATTGTATGTGAAGTGGTTAACTTGTCATCGGCATTTACCTCCTTGAACTTAGCAATGAGAGAGCTGAAAATCTAGCTGCTAAAGATTGGCTGCTAGCCAATTGAGACTGTTTTCTTTATTGTTATCCATAAAGGTTTATTTACCCTCCTTTCCCCTCTTTTTAGTCAATTTTTAGCTTGATGTTGACCAGATGGGAAAAGAGCAGGTTTTTGTTAGAAATATTTCATCATGAATAAATAGGTCGGCAAGATTCTGAAATGTAATTCAGATAATTACAATTATTCTTTTTGTCAATCAATGAGAGAGAGAGAAAGATCTTTCTTTAAAATTATATTTTAATTGTATTATCTGGCAGAAAGGGTTTTAAATCATTACTTGTTTTAGAATTAACAAGCTGTTCCTGATATTTTTCCAGTTGAAATATGAGCATACTTGTATTTTTAGAGATTTTTTTTAAATATTTAAACAATATTAAATATTGAGAACATTTTTAAATGCCAATATTTTTTGTCACTGCTTACTGTTTAATGACAATACAATATCATAATTCCTTTTTATAATTTTAATCTCCTTTGCATATATGATGTCATTTGTATCCATGTAAAGTAAACAAATACTCCTAAATATTCAGGATATCATAGTTTAGGGATTTTTATCCGTGATAGGTTCTTTTCTCTTATTTGCTCCTTCTCAATATAAGTGTCCAGCTTTATATCCAGAAAATCCTGTTTCCTTATTTAAAAGCACCCGCCCCCCCCCCCCAAAAAAAAATTTCTTTATAAAGGAATTATTCTTTGTTTTGTAGATTGATGAGATTATTCTGTAGGCTGTAAACTTAAAGTAAAGCCATGAACGCCAGGGGTGGTTAGAATTACTATTTTCGAAGTCCCGCGCACTAACGTGTTATGATTCTCAATACAAAAACTTACTCTAAACTATCGAATTTTTGTTTGAAACTTTCCATGGTGGAGTTATAGTACTCTACTGTCGGTCTTTTGAAATAAAAATTTAATAAAATTCTGCTGTTTAAATTGTATTCCAAACTGCATTATCAATTTCGTCTAGATTTTGTGTTATCGTGCATTATCGTTGATATCGGCATGTATGCGAAGATACAGAATGAAGCATAGTTAACTCATTCATCGTTCACATTCAAAATTGGATTTAGATTTACCCACTAAATACTAAAATTGAATGGAAAATTTTACTTTTTTCTCTCATCTCTTTTTGCAGCAATTGTGTTGACTTGCACTCGGACATACTGATTTCCTCCGAATGAATTTCTTCCAAAGTTAATATAAATTCACACATTCAGCATAAACATCACATGTCACATTAAATTCATCTTTAAAAAAAAAGGTTTGTAAGCTGTAAGTGACGGACTTAATGGGTTTTTCGGACTCAAAGTGGTCTGATACAGAGACTCATCAAAATATTAATTCAAATTTTGTAACTATTTGAATACTTGCTTTTTGTGTTTTTGTATACGCCATTTAATCCTTTCGGTCCTCCCCGGGGGAATTTTAAGTTCTGAATTTTAATTATTTTTAAAACCTGGTAGTGACATTTGCCACGACTTCCTTGTTCCTATACCCGTGGCGAAAATGAGATGAAATTAAATGTGGATGTTCTCTTAGATGAACCTTATCACCAATTTCCATCATTTTTTAATTCCAAATTTTAAAAATTCAAGGTTGTCAAAGAGTTAATGCAAAAAAAACAGTCATTTGATACTCCTGGAAATTTAGCCCGGCAATTTTAAGTTGATTAAATGAATTTAAGTGCTCTGTAAACAACTTAAAATCAATGCCTTTTTCCCAAATGGCATTCGTTTTAATCCTTCAATGAATGCAGAGTTTTTTTTTTGTTGTTTTTGAGATGCAAAGTGTGTGCCAAATAGTAGAACAATTCGCTTCAAAGTGCGGTTCAATAACCCAATTGCTGGCAACCGTTGTGAAAACAAGTTAATTTGGTGTGCTGCCTTAATTTTCTGCTTCAACAATCTTAATTAACAATAGGAATTAATTCGTGCATGTTTATCTGCATTGGGGCAAACTGTCCAGTAGGGAAAATTCATATAGTAATCATTCGATCAAGTTTGGTAGAATATTTTTGGGAGATGATAATGAACACCTTTTTGAAATTTTAATTAAAAAATGGGTGCCATTCAGCGTTTAGCTGTTGTAAATCTCCAACAATTTCATAACACAAAAGTTTTTTATAACACCTTAATTTTTTTTAAATGACTTTTTCAATGATGTAGACTATATTCCCCTGTATTTTTTTTATTTTAACCCTTTCAGCCCTGAATTTTTAAAATGTGGAATTAAAAAATCGATGGAAATTAGTGATAATGGTCACCAAGAGAGCATCCACATTTAATTTCATCTCATTTTCACTACGGGTAGAGGAACCAGGAAGTCGTTGCAAAGGCACAGGTTTGAAAAGAAATGAAAATTAAGAACTTAAAATTCAACAGTGGCAAATGCCACTGGAAGGGGTGAAATGGTTAATTAAATAAAACTATTTTAAACTCATATTCATTTTTAAAGTACTACATTTCATTTTTAAAGTGAAAATCATACAATTTACATTGTTATTACTTTTCTACACTATGGTTTTTTCCCTGGTTGTTGATGAAAACATAATGATTCTGTTTATTTTTTCCCGTGTTGATTAGATTTCAGCATAAGTCACGATTTTAATAAATTTATTAAATTAAGGTTTAACTTTACATTCAAACAATGGCGAAAAAAATATAAAGTGCCTTCATTTTTAAACTCTACTGCTCTTTCCAGTAATATAAATGACTTCAGACTTTTAGTTGTTGCCAACTTAACAATTCAATTTTGTTTCCATGGAAAATATTAAATACATTTATTTGGGAGTTATTTTCTTACTTTCTGTCATTTATTATCACCATTTTTTACTATCTATATCCTTTATCATTGACCAGTTGTAACAGTCTAAATCACAGATAAGGAATTCTAATTTATGAAAGACAAATTGAAGTTGCAGGTAATATCCTTAGTAATGAACGACTTTTTTTATATTTGTGTATGCGTATTAGCACTGTAGAGTTCAGATTATTAAATCTGACACACATACACTGAAGTGACAAAAGTCATGGGATGACTGTTAATATCGTGTCGGCCCTCCTTTTCCCCGGTGAAGTGCAACAACTCGACGTGTCATGGAGTCCACAAGTCGTTGGAAGTCCTCTGCAGGAATATTGAGCCATGCTGTCTGTATAGACGTCCATAATTGTGAAAGTGTGGATGGTGCAGGAGTTTGGGCACGAACGGACCTTTCGATGATGTCCCATAAATGCTCGATGGAATTCATATCGGGCGATCTAGGTGGCCAGATCATGCGCTGTAATTGTCCGGATTGTTCTTCGAACCAATCGCGAACAGTTCTGGCCCGGTGACATGGTGCATTGTCATCCATAAAAATCCCATCGTTGTGTGGGTACGTGAAGTCCATGAATGGCTGCAAGTGATCTGCAAACAGCGGAACATAACCTTTTCCAGTCAATGATCGGTTCAGTTGTACCAGAGGACCGAGTCCATGCCATTTAAAAACATCCCACACCCTTATGCAGCCACCACAAGTATGAACAGTGCCTTGCTGACAGTTTGGGTCCATGGCTTCGTGGGGTCTGCGCCACACTCGAACTCTACCATCAGCTCGTAACAACTGAAATCGTAACTCATCTGACCACGCCACGGTTTTCCACTGGTCTAGGAACCAGTCGATATGCTCACGAGCCCAGGAGAGTCGCTGCAGGCGATGTCGTGCTGTCAGTAAAGGCACTCGTGTCGGTCTTCTGCTGTCATTGCCCAAGGAAGACAAATTTCGCCGCACAATCCTATCGGACACGTCCCTCGTACATCCCACATTGATTCCTGCAGTTATTTGACGAAGTGTTGCGTGTCTATTAACATTGACCATTCTACACAGACGTCGGTGGTCTCGGTCGTTAAGTGCAGGTGGTCGCCCACTGCGCTGTCCATGATGGGATGGGATGCCTGAAATTTTATACTCTCGGCACACTCTTGATACTGTGGATCTCGGAATGTTGAATTCACTAACGATATCCGCAATGGAATGACCCATGCGTCTAGCTCCAAGTAACATTCCACGTTCAAAGTCTGTTGTTCAAAGTCTGTGCCACCATAAATCACAAAAAACCTGTTCACATGAATAACTTGAACACAAATGAAAGCTCTGGAAAACGAACTGCGCATTTATACTTTTTCGCTGCGATACTACTGCCATCTGTATATTTGCATATTGCTATACCATGACTTTTGTCACTTCAATGTATAATTTGTTGGTGTTAATATGCATGAGTAATTTTTTGAGATTCAATTTATATTTTAATTAATGAAAAATTAACCAAATCATTTCCAAAAGTATTCTTGTGCAATAGTAAAATTTGATACCATCTTCAAATTAAAATGTATCTTTTTGACCTTTTCAATTTAGTTGCTGTAAAATTCTCTAATATAGACGTGATTAAAGTTTTGTTATATTTTAAAATATAATTTGAATCAATACTTCCAATGTTATGTATTAAGTATATTGGAATCAAATGCATTTTATAAGGAGCGAAGTAGAGTACAGCTTCTAAAATGGTATGATAAAATAATAATAGTATGATATGTCTACCAACATTTGGAGTTTAAAAAATATTTTACTGCTTAACATTAAGATAAAGCATTCAATTGATTAGCCACTGATCCTGGCAAACAAAATAATTGGCAAAGGCGACTAGTAATATAGTAATAGAATGGAATTTTTCGAGTTTGGAACATTCTTGTATTTCACTCTTGTGTTATTTATCTGCCAACGGAGTAATAAATTATTAGATTGTTAAAACAGTTTTAAGTAATCGGGTAAGTCTTGCATTGAAAAAAAAAACATCTACGAGCTTTTTTTGTTAAAACGTTTCCAAGTTGGGACATTGATAGAAAAGAATCCCTTTCATGGGTTCTAAATTTTTTCATAAATTACCATAACCTACAAAATACCATAAAAACCAGGCTCGCATGGCAAAACATACATCGAAAAAATGATGAGCCCAACGAAAAGAATGACCCTATGAACGCGAGGGAAAGGTAGTCGAGAAAAAGAAGCCTTCTCGAATGAAAACTCACTCAATCGAAAATTCCCATATCACTATCCCGTCGAACTTGCAACTCAAGTTTAATATTAATATCAGGGCAGCGCTATCTATTGCTACCGTATCTTCTGCCCGAAAGCCTCATTGCTCCCTTGTTTTCTTGCAACAGCTCACTCCAGTTTTACTGCAGGGAAACCGACAATTGTACGTCTGAGCATTTTAATGGCATTCATGAAATCTGATATGTTGTTTGTGAATGGAAGTTTAACCACCATCAATTCTACATTAATGAATGTCCGCTCTCCCATTTTATTTTTCTCGAAAGCAACCCGATTTGTTTCTGTGAATTCTTGAAGAACCGAATTTATATCGCAAAGATTCGCAGTAGAATAAGTAATAGTATAAGACTAAGTATAATATTAGCTTAATTATAATAATATTGATTATAATATTATAATAACACACTCATATTTTATTATTATATAAGAAATCAGCATTTGTGACACTACAAAAATTCGACAACGTCTGGAGGAAAATCTAAATAACTTGATAATCTCTGAGCAATGAAATAGAGCTCATGTTGAATTGTGTCCAACAAAAATATTTCGAATCAAAATAAAACTCTGTAAGCCACTTATTCTGTCTTATTTATAAGAAATCTTTATCAGATAAATAATTTATGGGCCCAGTATACCTTAATTTTTTTTTTGTAAATAACCCCTTTGCGTGCAATGACGTGTCTGACACGCGCATCGAATTACTGAACTTTTAGTTTCAAAACTGCAACTAAACCAAAGTATTTAAATAAGCAAAAATCAATTTGAAACGCTTTAACATCCCAAATGTTCCATATATTATTTTTAAAAATTAAATTTATAATAAATGAAAAAAATATAATGCGTCATTTAATTAGAAAATCAAATAAATTGGTGTGTCAAGGGGTTGAAAACTGGATACGAAATTGAGGAAGGTGTTTAACGAGTCTTTATTTTCGATTTGAATGCCTTTCCTCGCAGTCGAGGAAAGCGTAGGAACAGACTTTTCATTGATCTATCCGTTCCCACTCTGCGATATCAGAATTAGTCGATCTATTCGTAATCGAAACAGGAACGTCACTTGTAATTGCATCAACCCCCATTGTTTCGAACAGAATGCGAGATAATTCTTTCCACCTTATCGTTCGGCGAGCAGCCCGCGCCACCCGCGGTGTTGAAAGTCCATTCACTTTGTCCGGAATGGAGGAAACAAGGTATCGTCTGCTCAGAGAGGGGTATTTGGACATTAAACCTCCTCCGGATAGTCCAGAAAGAATCCTCCACAAGGTAAAAGATACGATATTCTGCATATTACGAATTGATTTATACGACTAAGCTTTTGAGAATAGAACGATGTTAATTGTATCTGCCAATCAATGAAATCAAACTTTAAATTCTTTAAATATATACTGAGAACGTTTTTAAAATCGAAAATCATCGAAATTTGAATTGCAAATAATGGAAATATTTTTGCTGTTAAATGTTATATCTAAGATAAAATGTAGGATTCAAGGAAAAAGTAAATGTTTATTCCCAAACAACGTAGATATATTTATTTATTATGCAAAATGAAATTTTTTTAGTAAAAGAGAAATTTTAAATATGAAACAGCATAAAAATATTTCTTTTCGATATGAAATGTAAGATTTATAGCAAGAGTAAGAAATTTTCAATATGAAACAATGTAAAAATATTTATTTCTGAAAGTTAATTTTTGTTAAAAAATTAAAAATATGTTGTAATACGATAATCTTCAAATTCATCACTCCAAAGCGGTATTCAGAAAAAATTTTTTCTAAAATAATACCAAAATTCAGATAATGTGCGATCATTGGTTCAATAGTTACATTGAACTCAATTTCATTTTCATGTACTGAAAATAAAAGCAGAATGATTAAATATCATATAGTTTGAATTTTCAAATTCTTCTAAAAGTGTATCAATGAGCATAAATAATTTCATAGCCAGTCAGATACATATTACTTGTAAATACTTCAGATTAAGATTTTATTGCGATAGCAATTAAAAATGATTATACACGTAGATAAAATCCTAAAATCTAGAAGAAGAAAAAAAGCATTTTGAAAAAATGCCAAAAATTGTATCTTTCTAACCACGGATTTCTTTACCTATGTTTATTAAAGTTATTTTACAAACTTTTAATCATATATGTTATAACTTTGTATAATCATTGAATGTTCCTATTTTATGAGCCTGAAATATAATTAGTTGACATGGTCTTCTCGATTTTTCTTGCACTTTCTCTAATAAATGCATATTGTTGTGCCATATATTATTGTCGGAGAACAAAAATTACGAAAGCGCCTATTAAAGTCCGATCTTTGGCGAATTTCTTTTGGCAATTAATCTCTAGGATGCAATTAATGCGTAATAACAAGAAAAAAAAACGAATGTGTATTTTTCAGATAGATTAATACCAACATCTGACATAGAACTACAATTGCAGTTACAAAATCAAACACCAATCTCAATTATTTTAACCATTGTATTTTTAAGCTGCCCGCTTTTACATTTTTTAGAAAGTGCAGTGAGACAAACGGAGAATTCCTTGATTTATTTGGAACCAATTTTGGAGTATAAATTTGCATTTTATATGCCAATCTATTCAATTCCAGTATAAATCTACTATTCTAAAAATAAATATCTTTCTATCTCCAATATAAATCTACTAATCTAAAAATAAATATGTAACTATCTCCAATATAAATCTACTAATCTAAAAATAAATATGCAACTATCTCCAATATAAATCTACTAATCTAGACCGATCTAAATTTACTGATCTAAACAAATATAAATCTATATTTTATATACCAATCAATCTTGTCAATCATTTTATAGACCAATCTACATTTTATTTCCAATCAATCCTATCAATCATTTTGTATACTAATCAAAAGTTTTGAATAAAAAAAACGCCACTATTTAAATATATCAGTCTAAATTTTATGTACCAATTAAATCTGTATACCAAATTTCATTCAACTACATTTCTATGTTTTGTAGTTGTCTCTTCATTTTGTAGTAGTAGTTTTTCACTTATTTTGAACCTAGCTAGAAAGACACATTTTCTTTGAATGAATTTTGATTAAAAAGTTACAGAAATGTGAAAATTCGGAGTAGAGACTACTTATCAAAATTCAACAGTCAAGCTCAAAATATCTTTGAGTTACTATGGCTCCAAAAGATGGTCACATTCCAGAGATGTGTTTTTCAGATAGTATGAAACATGGGAGTTTGTCCAAATTTCGACTTTTTAAAATCAATTACAAGGTTTTCTTTTCATATACGTTGTAGACGATGAAAAAAAAGATTCTTTTTGAAGGTACAAATTATCTCCATTCTCTTAATGATGATTTTAGTATATAATAGGAATCGCTATAAGGTGCCTATTCAGATTAACCTCTTGCGCTATTTGGACGTACAATGTACGTAATTGGAAATTTTCTCCTATACTAAAAAGAACGTACAGCGTACGTCTAATAAATTTTCTGCTCTACTGTACTATTTAATGCTTATTTGAAATTTCTTTATCTAGGATGTTCACACATTTCTGCTAATTAACTGATAGCGCAAGAGGTTAAAACACTTATTTGCCATTCCTAACAGACGAAATCAACTGAAACGAAAGACTGTTGTTTATATAGTGTACGATTATTATTTATTTTTAAAACCAGTAAAGCAAATTCCTAAAAATATTTCGAAAGGTGGCCATAGGTAAATATCATAATTTTTTGAATTTTTAAACCTATTTTGATTAAAATTATTTTAACGGAATTCATTTAAATAGAATTTCTATCATACATTGTGAAAAAAGAAACAATTATTAAAAAAATTTCGAAATTATCGAGAAATTAATGATGGATCTTTTTACTGAGAATAAATTAAAAAGAACCAAATTTTTTTTTTTGTCATAATCATGTTTCCGTTTATGATTAGTGTTCTTTTTGCGAAATTTGCGAAGCTTTTAAGGTAATTACTATCGAATTCTGACGACAAAGATTTGTTTCCAGCAATATTTAACTGTAATATTAACTGTAATATTAACTGCAATATTAAAACTGTATAAACATACCAGTTAAAAATTACTTTTTTTTACTGATATCGTGCACATTTCTAAAATTTTAAATTACTGAAAACTATCAATGAAAGTGAAAATATCAAGTTAAATTATTAATTTCAGAATATCAAGTAAAAATAATAATTGAAATTTTTATTTGAATTAATTATTATAAATGAAACCGTTCCATCTAGTTCGAAATAAAGTGTTATGAAGTATTCCTGGCCTAACTCGATTACCTTTGTTTTATTTTTTAAATTTATTTTTCATTATATAAATAGTATTTTTATATAAATATTAATTATTCTTTATTACATAAATAGTATTTATTATTTATATTATAAATATTAATTATTCTTTAATGTATAAATAGTATTTATTATTTAATATATAAATATTAATTATTCTTTATTTTATAAACAGAATTTATTTATTATATAAATATTAGTTATTCTTTATTTTATAAAAAGTATTTATTCTTTTTTATTAAGCAGTATATATAAGAATGTGAGCAGTATAAATTTAGTCACAAAAACATTAAGAAGCATTATTATATATTAAATTAAATTAAATTTTTTAATAAGAGAAAATAATTATACAGAAATTCCATTTGTATAGCTAAAGAACTTATTTTTTAAAAATGATATAATTTTTTTGTACATTACTAAGTTTGAAGTTATTGAGGTATAAATAAACGCATTTTTATTGATTTTTAATTAAATATCTTATTAAAATTTATCAAAATCCTTCTTCATTCCTTTTCCTTCCTTTTCAAAATCCTTTTCGAATCTCTTTTCAAAATCCTTTTCCACAACTGCTTCCCAAGGTAACTATGAACAAATTTGGTAGCTTTAAATCGAATGATATGCCCTTCAGAACACTTTGAACAGATTTTTCATAAATCGTGTGTCACATCCTTCAAATTACAGATAACATGCCAATCTATAAAGATTATCATATTAAAATATACCCTAAATGTGAATTTCTTTTAATACATTTTGTGTAATAAATTATTTTGAAAGTAAACATTAATACTAGAAAAAGTGTCCAATATTAGCAAAAGCAAGATTGTACCTCAATAAGTAAGCTTTAAAAGAAAGTATGAAATGAGTTGTCGGTTTAGATTATTCATATGTTAAAAATATAGAATAATTTCTTAAAGATATTGTAAAATAGAATTTTCAGTTCCCCAATGCAGTTAAATTATAAAAAAAATATTACAATAAAACGAGAAAAGAACATAATTAAAAAATGCCTTAAAATTTACTAATTTTAAAAATTCCAGATTGAAACTGAAAATCGGTACTATATTTTATAATTGTTGTTTTATTATTTTAAAAAAGCACTTATAAATTTATTATTCCTTCAATATATTGAAAATAGTTATGAATATATAAAATTATTTGCTTAAAAAATTTTTTAACATGATATTTTGGGACATGATATTCTTTAAATATTGCAGCATGCATGTTGGAAAACCTATAAAAAGTGTTCTACAGCAGAACTTAGAACTAAAAAGATTAGAACTTAAGCCGTAAAAGAGTTACTTAAGTCAGGATATTTTAAATGAAATTATTAATTAATTGTCCCATTTGGTGATTTATCACCAACAAAAACTTAGCACGAATGTCCGCCATGTACCCGATTTTCGATATATCGACGCATGCGTATTCAGATAGTTAAAGATTGTTTCAAAGCTGTTTAAAGTGGTTAATGACTTAAATTAATTAAGTCAAAAATGCCTTAAAATGCAAGTGTTACGTTCAACAAGACGCCATTTTAACAATGCCATGTTCTCATATGATAACACGAAATTCGAGATAGCAGATTTCAATTTCTAAAATTTGAATCTTATTGTAGACAAGCATTCGGACAAGATTCGTTTGAAAAAATTTCGCTAAAAATTTGAGAGAAGTGTACAAATTTAGAATTAAGGGTATATATTTAATTTCATCCAATACCCAATAAAAATAAGTTTTGCCGCAATCACAGGTAAAAATAATTTGGAAAAATTTATTTTTCGAATGTAATGCGGTGATTCGTTAAAATTTCAAGGTTTTATTTTTTGACGATTAATATATTTTTAATTTAAAGGTTTTGTAAACAAAAAAAAAATAAAGATGGGATGTATTTTGAAAAGAAGGGGGGAAAATATTACCGAAAAATTGTGAAGAAAGTTGCAAGGAGAAAGAAGTGATAAAAAAACGTAATCATCTCCTGCCCTTGATTTTCAGCTTGATTCCAGCAAATCGATAGCATACATAATACTTTCGGTAGCGATAAATTTGTTAAAATACTCTACTCAAAACAATTAGGGGAGCAAGCAAAAAAAATCAAGGAAACCATGCGAGACAGCCACGTATTGGCATACAATGGGTAGTACACGCGTATCTGCGTAATGCAGAGAAAAAAATAAAACAATGTAGAATTAAGCTTTAATTCTTTGAAAATATGGAGAAAACATGAAAAGATGATTTAGGGCAACAATTTGGTTACATGTAAACGATAAAAAAAATTCTCTGAATAGGCATGATGCATGAGTTTTAATAGGGCGTGTGGTCTCCTCGAACAGCTAAGACTGCTGCACACCTGTTTGCCAAGGATGCGATGAGGTTATCGATCAGACTTGGGGGAATACTGTTCGATTCCTCAAGAAGTGCAATCTCCAAGTCTGGGACAGTCACAGGTGGCCTTGGCCGTGCAGCAATGCGTCGTCCGAGCATGTCCCACACATGCTCGATTGGATTCAGGTCAGGAGAGCACGCTGGCAATTCCATAAGCTGTATTGTTTCAGCTTCAAGCATGTTCTCTACCAGACGAGCTCTATGCGGTCGAAAATTATCATCCTGGAAAATAAAGGAATCGCCAATGACTCCAGCGTAAGGGATGGCATGAGATCGTAGTATCTCGTCTGCATACCTGCGGCCCATCAAAGTGCCAATCCGAATGATATGCAGGTCCGTACGTCCGCCTATGCTGATTCCACCCCATACCATCCAACCAGTTAGTCTGTATTGTGACCTTTCACGAACGAATGAGAGGTTATTTCGAGTGCCCCTCTCCCGCCATACCAGAACACGTCGAGTGTCACACTCCAGACTGAATCGGGACTCGTATGTAAACAGCACTTGGCTCCAATCATGTTACTACCGATCTCGATGTTCAGGAGCCCATCTTCTTCGGGCCGCACGGTGGCGTGGAGTCAACGGAATGCAGACCATTGGCCTACGTGTATAGAGCTCTCCCCCATGAAGCCTATTACATACTGTTTGGCTGGACACCCTTCGTCCTGTTGCCAAGAACAACTGTCTTTGCAGCTGAGTAGCATTCTCTGCTCTATTTCGACGGGCTGTTAACCGTATATACCGGTCATCAGTTGCTGTAGTGGGGCGTGGCCGACCTTGCCCTGGTCGACGTCTAACATTTCCTGTTTCTTGGAATCGATTCCACAGCCTTGCAACAACACTTCTGGTGACTCCAACAGCGTCCGCGACATTCCGTTGTGTTTGGCCTGATTCCAGTCGGCCTATGACACGCCATACCATGGATTCCGGTAAATCACGTTGTTCAGACATTCTCATAAGCTTGTCTCAAAAACAGAAAGACTGCGCAATCAAATTTCTCAGTTACGGCAATAAAACAGACGTTTCTGCAACATCTCGATTTCTAGCCTTATCTCCTTTTTCTGGTTTTTGACGTCATGAACTTTGATTTGCATATAAAGTTTTCTTCTTCCGTTTCCTGGCAGGCTGTAATTTATGGATGATTCATTTTATGTTACTTATTCGTAGACATCTTTGCGTAATTCTGTTAAAACCATGTGCTCCCCTAATTGTTTTGAGCAGTGTACTTTTTTCATAGATTAAAGGAAACTTACATGATTCATAAACTTGAATATAACTCATATTGGTTGTGAATTAAGGCACTGAACTACTTCCACTAGATTAGGAACCATGTTCTATTTTAATAAATCTTTACTATTCAGAGGATTATCTTAATAAATAAAACATGTCCAATACATTTTTGCTTTTGTTTTAAATCTATGACACATACAAACATAAAATATTGTAATTGTCCAAAAATTTTAACTCGAAATTGGCTAATCTCCACATTTCAGGCTTCAGCGATTTCAAAAAGTACTTTCTTGAAATTATGCATATCTGAATGTGAATAGTTCAAAAATGCTTTGAAACTATGAAATTATGTATGTAATTACATACAAAATTCATAATTTCTTTCAAAATTGAACGAAATTCATCCACAAGAAGTTTTTCTGTCTGTCAACAAAACAGATAACCACTTAATGCGAAGAGTCAAATGTGTAAATGTTCGTATACTGTGTTAATTTTTAAGGTTTCGGTCATAACAGAATTTCCGACCCGTCCGTAGGCACATGGATTTAAACCATACAACTGAATGACCAGACTGCCGAAATAACAAGATTGGTGGGAACTGTAGTAGAGTCATCATGGTCATTACCAGCCACGGTATAGTCCTTCACGTAGGAAATGCATCATGTCATCGATGGGATGAGCTTACCCTCACCTATTAGTGTACCCTTCAGGATGGCGAGATCCAACTACCATGCCGGAAGCATCTCATCCTCATTTCGAGGCGCTTCTCTCTGGGAGGTTATTTTTAAAGTGTAAAACTGCATCAAGTTTTGAATAAAATGGGTCAATAAATTGTTCCGTTGTTAATTTGTACATTTGCTTGTACGTAAGATTAATAATTCAAAAATGCAACTGTTAAGAATATTGAAATTTAGTATGTGATTTTGTTACGTAAATTATACTTTTGCATAAAATTTCTTTGTTTTCAATTGGTTAAAAAATATTCAACTTTTTTTTAATTATATTATGAAGTACAAAAATTCTTATGTTCTTGACTATGAAGCTAAAAATCTCAGCATTATAGTGAGGGAGATTTCGCTCAAAGCCACAATTTGTATGCAAAGAGGAGAAAGATAACATTCTTGCTAATTGATAATGCCTTAAATTTTCCATTTGGTATAAATTGCACCCTTTTATTCAAAGCGATACATTCCTTGAAATCAGCCAAAAAAATCAGAAATTAAGAAATGTCTTGGCTAATCCAAGATGTTTCGAATATTTCATCAACATAAACTGGACAGAAAAGGTGATAAAATCTGACTGCCAACCTAAAGTATTTAAAATTATTCATGCCTCTCCCTTTTAGATACTTTCATTTCCTACAGTTATTCACTTTCTTCTTTTTTTCCTCGACTAAGGCATGGCGACGGTTGTGGGTGCGCGCCATCATCTTCTCACCGCATTCAAGGGGCGAACCTCATCTCATACTGCAGCTGAGTCGCAAGGCGCAGGACGACGAGCCCATGAAACAGGTGAAGGCCTCTCGAGACGGACTCAGGCTTTTCCGATGCAGATCCGGATCCAGGCCTTTGCAATGCTGGGGCGTAGCTTCAGGGAGCACCCTGCTACTGTATTTGGCTGCAGCCACAGAACAACTGACTCAAGAATGGATGCACTCTCTTAGGGAAGGTCTTTGGCCGACAGTGTCTACGAATCATGGTTAGTGTTTTATCTGCTAGTGGCAGACTTTGGCAACCTATTGGTTCGACGGTGCTGATGGTTGCTAAAAATTTGAATCAGATATTTTGTGTAAATTTTTATTGCCTTCCTCAGCAAAATATTCGTAAACAAATTTTCTTATATAACTCATATTATTTTAGAAGCTCTATACTGTTCTATTCAATGGGATGCCCATTTCCCTAATGTTCTGTCTTTATGCATCCAAATAAATAATGAGCAGCAGTGTTTAAAAACGGTCTCATAAAAAAATTTCAGCATTTCTAGGTCATGAAGTTAATTCTTAATTGGTACATCAAAATTTTATTAAAATTGTACCTTACTTAGAAGCCTACTAAATAAGAAGATTTGGTTTGTTTTTTCATACCTTGATCATTATCAGGCGGGAAAATAATGCAGGATTAAATAATAGCAACATCTGAAACGATTTAAGCTTCACTCATCGATTAAATATATTGTTGAAAATTAAGTTTAAATCTTTTTGGAAAAAAAAACTATATTATACGTTACAGCATTAAAGTGATACAAAAATTGTTATTGTTTTTTATTTTAAATGATAAAAAAATTATTTTTGTTTGTCATGTTTTAAGAAATTAAGCTGAAAAATTTTGATTTTCTGCTTAATGTTCACTCATTAAAAGTAAAATTTCGAAAAGAAACCACCTCGAGATGTGCATTCTTTCGTTTCAAAGTATATTGTGTACCAAAATTTGTAGTTCTGTATCAAACGGCCTGGATTGTAGAGCTCCTACACATAAGCATGCACACATATGGAGAAACATTCATTTTTAGTGGTAGTAGCGATTATTAAATGAAGAACAATGATGATAATTAAGGGTTTATGGTATGTTTAATGGATGGAAAGTGATAATGGCTAATTATAGAACATTAAAATAAGGTTCTGTCATTAACCCTATCATAGGTTTTGATGTCAATAATGCGATTAATATTTATTTTACCGACAAAAATGAGACTAATTCCAAATTAATGTACTTCAAAGTAATAATAATTCAATAAACTATTTTGGAAGCATACAGTATGTTACATTTTCCCACAATATCTTGCGAAAATAAATGTATATTTTAAGAAAATTATTTGGGATTTAATTTTCCCTTCTCTACAATCTACAGATTTTGGAAAGTCCAGCATGGATTTCGAAAATAATTTTATTCGCCTTTATCTTCACTTTTCTTCATCGTCAGTTATCTATTTTTTTTTCTGGATAATAAATAAAAATTGAATTGAATAGCTCACTTTCATGTTTGTAAAAAAGGAACGGTCATCAATTTTTTTTAAAAAACTTCTTGGTGTTATTTATGTGAACACCTATTCTATTTAAATGCTTTCGAAATTTAATTTCGAATGAAGTGAGTTTTTAAAATTAATATTTATTTCTAAACTTACGAAAGCATTTAGTAATAAAGTGAAAGTAGAGGGAATGATCTCCTTGAAATTTATTTGTGTACTTTAATAAAATTGTTGTCCTTTTCCCATTTAAATATAAGATCATTTGGCAAGACCGGGAAGGTCATAAGAACTCAGATATTTTCGAGTCCTGCCCCTGAAAATTAATAATATGCCAGTGCCTATTTTCTTTACTATTTACTTAGTTAATAAGACTTAGTTAAAACAGGTACTTATGTATTATTAATCGCAAGACACTCGGTAATGAATAGTTACAAAAAAACCATTTAGCGTGTGATCGTTGATAATACTGTATTATCCAGTATCCATAGTGCATAGTAAAACAATGATGGTGACTTAAAAAAAATGTTTGGTAAATTTTGAATAGTTCTGTCAGTAGATATTCGCCATGAAAATATTTTTTCTTGTATTTCCATTTTGCTATCTCTTTTGATATTTGCGATTTTCTATTTTTCTATTTAGTTTGTATTTTTATTATTTTTTTACTAAATTTGCTGTTGTGAAACGATTTTGTCTCAGTTTTACATAGCTTTATTTCTTCTGATTCTTTGTTTCAGTTGTATTGGGCACTCCTTTCTCACTTTTAAAATTAGTGTGAAATAATTTTGTTTAAGTTTCTTTTGACCTATCCTGTATTTTTTCCCACTAGTTATCACATAAAAAATATGATATATATATATATATATATATATATATATATAATATAAATTTTTAATGTTTGAACTTCAAAAAATTAAATCATTCAAAATTCTTTTTGTCTTGTGATCCTTATAACACCATATATAAACTTTGTTCGTCATCTTTTGTTATTTATATGTGTCTGTTTACCCTTCTTACACTAATACTCTTGTTCTTGAAAGTCAATCTATATCTATGTTCTAAAACCAAAAGGTTTTCCATTGTCATTGTTGTTCCACTTATTATTGCAACGCTATCCTCTGGGCATCGTGTGGCATCAAAACATCAAACAATTTCGGACAGATGTAACATTTTGTGCGGATAGAACTGAATTGGCTGTCTTGATTATTGAATGGGAAATTGCAATCATTATTTTACAGTCTTAAAATATATTTTTCTAAAATAAATCGTAAATTCCACATTCATTATTAATTTTTGTCTTGCAGACTATTACCACGAAGTATCCTTGATAGACGACGAAAAGAGCTTCTCTTCGGGTCTTCTTGGAGTATACGGACGATTAGTCAAAACGTCTGAAATGACCCTTAGCATCATCCACCCCCACTGGCAAGGTACACAGATGAGGTGGAGGTTAACCGACGTTCTGGATGTCAGAATGGTCAGAAGGGTGGAGGACGAAGATTCTCCTTCGGGTGTGTTCAGTCTCACAGTACGCAGCAGGTAAAGATATTTTTTTTGTTCCAATGCAATGTTGAACCCATTTCATAAGCTGACTGAAACACGACTTAATTCCTGAAGATACTTAATTATTTACCTTCATTTTCATTATAATGTTGACATTATAATTATTATCATTGATCATTGTAATATTGAAATTTCAAATATAAATTTCAGATCATTCGGTTTCTACTATTAGCTCATACTCACCCTATAT
>JAOUZG010009955.1:4921316-5029122 GCA_026289955.1 Argiope argentata | reverse complement strand
GTTAATAAAATACTTTCTATTCATCCAATCGAGAAGTAAATTTTTTAAAAACTTATAGTGGATGGCATTTGATGTTAATACAATTTTTTCAAATATTAATTCAATAATTTTTTATAAATTAATTAAAAGCTAACTTTCTCTTTCAAAAATCTTCATTTCCTCACACTAATGAGGTTAGACTTTACAGGTTTTTGGCCTATTATTTTAGACACTTCTGTTTATTTTCATAATGTTTGATGCATTTTAAGTTAAACATTGTTAATGAATCAATTTTTCCAATTCATTTTGAAGTACTTTCGAATTAAAATAATACATATACATAAAAATATATATATATTTATACTATTTGTAATTATTTAATAAAAAGTAAATAAAATAAAATTGTCTTTGTTAACCTAAGTAGGAATTGATTTTAAAAATTTGTTTTTTTATATTACTTGTTTATAGGAGAGTCGCAAATTAGTATTTGGTAAATTTGCCTTTTCCGATTACTTATCTCCATTTCTTACGCATTTTTGGTATTTTTTTCTTTAATTGCTTAATTCAAAAAATAAAACTTAATTTTAAGAAGAATAAAAAAATATATATATCAGCACATAATTTAAAAGTACACTAGAGTTGAAAAAGAACGATAACAAATGTTAAATGCTTCTGATCTTATTTTGCTAAAAATCGCAGAAAATTCAATATTTGACACTAAAATGGGCTGAAATAATTGTGATAATTTTAAACGGACCATTTCAGATTTTAAAGCCCATTCCATATGTTGAAGGATGTAAACAATATGCAATTGGTTGTTATGACATCACGATTATGTTTGACATGCAACTTTGATGTCAGATAAAGTAAGCCCCTTTAAAAAATACGAAATAAAAAAAAATGTGGGTAAAACATTATGCACAATTGTGGAATTTAGCAAATAAATTTTTAAAGAATGACTACGTTTTATCAGAATTGTTTGCAACACTGATACTTAATTTAAATCATTTTACTAAAGTTCCTAAATTATATATTCTATTTATTAATGCAAAAAGATAAGGTTACACAAGAAAAAGCTTATATTAACAATTTTCAAGGTCAGACCAATATTGGTCCCATATTGGAAGTTAAAGAAAGCCAATTTTTGAGTTTGAAATATTTAAGAATCTGATTCGTATATTATTTATTGTGCAACAGAAACAATTGAAACCTTATGATTGAAAAATAAATATGAGTTTCTAACACATTTTTTTTAAAAAAATTTCAGCTCCAGCAAAGATACAAGAGTTTTACAATTCTACAGCAACACGGCTGTAAAAACAGTTGACTGGTTAAAATCTATATTACCTAATATAACGAAAAAGGAACCGAAATCGAAAGAAACGAATAATTCAGAAATGGTAACACACCGTGATACAAAATTAGAGAGAACGAACTTATTAATTCCAGCTGAGCCAACAGCCAATTACGCTGTCATACAGAAAACCAAAGCAGATGTCAATTCGCAAGACAGAGTGGAAGATATTGCTGCAGCTTCTGATGTGTATGGAAAAGTAGCTGATGTTTCAAAAAAGCTTTCAAATATTCCGGATGCATTTCTAAATGCCAGTACAAGCTCATTAATGCTCGAACAGTTAGACAACTCCGAGAAAGAGCCCACCCAGGGTTCAGAAGGAGAATCAGATGATTCATCCTCGGGGTCTTTCGATCATATTTATGAAGATTTAGAAATGGTTAAAGATAGTAGATCTTACACAGTATATGAGAAAGTTGATGATGACGATGACGTGTATGTTCCACATGCACCTTTTGTGCCACCACAGTTGCCACAGCGTACAAAACACGAAACAAACGATTGTGAAAATGAAGACACTGTCTCACAACATTTGGGTCAAAGTGACCAGGTCGTTCCTACGAGGAAGCAAAATCTCCAGAACTTAAATAATCTGCCACCAACCACTTTGCGTCTGCAGAAGTTGTGTGACAGTGTCAGTGAGGCTTTGAAGCAAGCCGAAGAACCACCAACACCTGCACCATTGGCTCCTAAACGTCCCAGTTTTATTCGAAAAATAGTAGGGAAATCTAAAAGCAAAAGTCACCACTCCAGCCCAACATTAGAGAAAGCACCTTCACCAATGCCTCAGCCGAGTAGTGCCACCACTCTAAAGCGTGCTGTTTCGGAGTCAGATCTTACTGATACGAAATTGGAAAACACTGATCTACCATTCAGACCATTTGAAATTCAAGCTAGTACCAGCAGTCAGCGGAAATCCCAAAATGAACCAAAGCTGCAAAATCACGTGCCTCTCGAAGATCTGTTGAAAAACATGAAGAAGGGATATCGTCAGGGATATCAACATCATCGAAGAGGTGTTTCTGAAGGCGGAAAAATAGTGTATGAAATTGATAAATATGCTAAGTATATTCAAGTTAGGAGCATAAAGGAAAAGGTCAGTAGATTTTAGACATATTTATATAGTATTACAAAAATTATAAAAAAATCAATGCAATCACAATATTAATATTGCAATGACTTCGTGGCAGGATGGCGAAGAGGGGTTCACATTTCCCAGACACAAGCTTTATAGAAATGTGCTATCAAAAATAAAATACTCATTGGTTAAGTCTTGTACTTCTATAACTTTTTAAAGTAAAGTATCTTGAGGAGATGAAAAAAATATCATACACCCAGCGCCCTTTATACTTAGTCAATCATGACGAAAGAGCGTGAAAGAATCATATACTTAAGATAGCACTTACTTTCGTTACGCCACTTATTCATTATAGAAACATGAATAAATCTTACAAAAGTTAAAGAAAATCTAAATTTTATGCTCAGCCCCAGAATATCAATCGCTTAAGTCAAAAGGTTAACAATTAGAAATTCTGATGGTATTTTAAAGTTTAATAAGTAGTTTGCAGTTTTTGTTGTTGATATTATGTAATATATATACTATTAACATATCTCGTTCAAAGACTTCTGATGAATTCGCAAGAAAAGGATATTATTATTAAATTGTATCAAACTTCTGAAAGATTAGGTTGTTGTTCTTTTGAACAGAGCAGTCATTATCTTTCCACAATCGTTTCAGTTAGATTGCAGGCGATTTTTAAGATTAAACATCAGGATAAACTAATAAATTAAGAGAAAATCTTTCTGAATGAATTCTAGTTCTATAAATTAAAAAAAGTGTTTAGATTTGAACTAAAAGATAAGTCTCAGAGCCTTGAAAACAAATAAAAATTTAAAATCTTAAAAATTAAAGGCTACCAATACTTATTTTTAGAATTATTCGTTTCGATATTTTACCCCAAAGAGGAAAATGCTCGGCTTTGGATTAATTACCCAACCTGCTATATATTATTGTACAATTTAAATCATTGTAGACATTTATAGTATATTTTGAACAATTGGGGGAGAGCAATGGAAGCAATCTTCATAGATAACTTTTTTCGTATATTGTCAAAGAAAGGGGTTAGTTCCCTCTCTGCATATAAAATTGTGCACATTGATTTTATTTTTAGGTCAGATTTGTGTGCTTTAGACATTTAATTTTTACTACAAATTCACCGATGTAGCTCGAGTGAGAGCGCTCTCAAGAGAAAGAGAGAATAGCTTTTTAGAACCTTCGCGCGTCAATACCTGGCAATTGCGTCGCACACAGCTTCGATGAAGCCTGTAGTTTACAGATATCCGATATGATTTATAATCGACATTTACTGAGACTGCATACCTCTGGTGAGCAATAATGATCGAACTTTGATATTCAGTTTGATTCGTGCATTTTAAACTGAAAGAAGCTGTGATCTTTGGCAACTAATTGCTAAACTACGGTAAATATACAGTCATTTTTCCCAATCTTGAAACTAAAATCTGGCAAGAACTACGATTCTATTAATTCCTTTATTAAGAGAATACGACAAAGTTCTGGGAAAACTACTGTCGGTTCTATATGTTTACGTAAAATTAATTATATATAGCAAGTTACAGTCTCAATGTGGAAGAAGGGAACATGTGAGATACTGAAATGAGAAGTTAACCGAAATAATAAACAGCGTCTCAATGCATAATGCTTACAATAATTTGTCCATGGACCCATCACACTTCTGTTTGGTAAACGGACACATAAGTCGCTAGAAATGGGGTCTATTTTTAATCGAGTATAAAGCCTGGTATTAGACATCTCTACGATTTATATTATTCAAAACGCCTTGGGAGGGTGGAGACAATTCTTTCCGGTTATGATAAATTACATCCAATATATAATAATCAGCAGTGAAAATTTTTTGAACTATGTTTATGATGCGAAAGGGGGGGATGCAAAATATATATTTGTTCTATTTTTCATCCGCCTTTTCCTCGCACAAAAAAAATCCATTGATTTTTTCCCCCTTTTTTTTTCCAGACTACTCCATCAACGAAGCATTCTTCAGATCAGCAGGAAGACGAGTACATCGATATGACTTGATTTATTCACTAAGATGAGAGAATTAAAAATAGTTGTTTTTTCGATGAACAATATATAAGAAATTATTGGATAATCATTTCTTTTTATCATTCTATGAGTCGCACCGTTGGTGATTCAATATGTCTTTCATTTTCACAAGTTGTGCTCTATTCTGGAAATATGTAAGGAATTTTGACATTTAACAATTTTATGTAAATAAGAAAGAAAAAAATTTCATTATTTTATAAGAATGCATGCATGCATACAATGCTCTAAAGTGAGTAAATGCAAAATAATTTGTGAACACTGTGAATAATTACTGTATGAACAATTCAAAGCATGCATAAATTCTTCAATTATTATAACAATATGAAAGTCTATTTAGATGGGATTCTTACAAATAAACGGACAGGATAAAAACTAATCATAATGTTAGATTTGTAAAATTAGGTACATAGATTATATAAAGTCTTATCGAATTTTGAACCAAAAACCGTTTACAAGTTGGCCATCTGTTATTCGCATGCATTTGAAAGTGATAATTCAAAAGCACAACAATTAGTATGAAATCTTGTTGTTAAAATTGCCATTTTATGTTTAACTATAGTTCCAATCGGTCGAAAATCGCATGCTTTAGATTAATAGCCTCAAAATTCAAGAAGCAGATTGTTATCAAATATCAGTATTTTATATCTATTGTTTATGAGTTGCTTTGCAATTAACCCTTTCAGCTCCATGATAAGTCTGTCTAATCATCAGAATTTTTACATTCACATGTGTACATAATCTGTCAATAAAAACTATTTAAAATTAATACGAACATTCAGGATAATTTTGCATGATAATTAAAAAGAATTATTTAAAAAATTTTAAGTGATGAAAAAAAAAACGATCACATCCAGTTTAATTAAATAAAATTGAAATTAAAAAATATGTTTCAAAGTGCACATTTTTCTTCCTCTAAAGTATAATTACGCCAAATTTGGTAACCCTAGATCAAACTTGTCACATATATGTTCCACTTCATTATGAGTAGAGATGATATGATGAAATGCATGTATTGTATTAAAAATATCAGACATATTAAGACAACAGAATACTATTTATTGCACTTACTGTATAATTTTACAGCTAGGGAACATAGAGTTATGAAATGGATAGAATGAAAAATGGCACAATTCCAGTTCATGTATCACTCAACCTTTCAAACTACATCACTATCTTTTGTCTAATTTGAAGGAAATGTACTCTTAAAATGTATCATCCAAGTAAAGGATAATTCAGAGAAGCATGTATAACAGAGAGCTTCTATTTTCAAACCAACCTAAATCAATACTCAGTTTTAAAATACTTAATCTCGAGTTTAATTTGTTACATGGCTTCAATAATCTAAACAGATTTCTTGCAGTTTTATGAATACTGTTTCTGTACTACAAAGTCTGCATATAAAAATGACACACATAAAAAGAACTTCAAAAAATATGTTCATATTGCTTTTTAACGATACACTTTTAAACAAAAGCCTTACTATTTAATTTTGTGTTCAGATGCAGCTCTTAAGAATCATTAAGAATTATATTTCAAATTATATAAAAACCAGATTATTAAAAATCCCTTTAGTTGGATACGAGTTATTTTAATATTTAATGTTTTTAAATGTATCCAAATTTATCAAACTGAAGTATAAAATGAATAATTACACAAACTATGAAATTATCCTTTGATACAGCATAATTTAATCCTAATAGTGATACCTAGTATATTAAAAACTTTTTTGCAAGTAATTAGGATAAATATTTGAAGGAATTCAAAAGCAAGTAAAATTTATGCAGAAGACAATTATTTTCATTAGCAAAATAAATAAATAATTATAAAAAAATAACAGGAAATTCCAACTAAAGCGATTATATTTTTAATAATCATATAACTTCTATTGAAACTTTTGCCTGCCTTCAGTTTATTCTTCAAATACTTTCAGTATTAGAAAATTAAGAAAAAAAATGAATTACCTAGCACTTCCATTTCAAAATTAATCAATTAACATTTACAAGTTCCGGATTCTTATATTATTATCCAAATATTCTAATCTGCAATCTTTTGGATATAATGGAAAAAATATTTTTGCATTCTTGGGCACTGAAAGAAATACATTTGTTAAAAAATTATCTACAATTTACACAGCTATACAAACTCATGCGATTCTATACAGAATTTGCACTCATCCAAAGTTCAACTACTTCAGAGGTAAAGAAACTATACCCATTTCTCAGTAAATGGGAACTTTTGCAAGGCCACAAATTGCATCTTCTATCAAAGAAAAAAAATTAAGTTTTATTCCATGTTTATCAAGAAAATTAGTCGCTATTCTTTGATAAAAATATTCCATGCTAATGTATTAACATGCTATAAAATAAGCATCTTTCAGAAATTTATAAAAATGAGTTTATATAAAGTAAATCAAAAAGTAGCTTAGAAATCTTTAAATAATTCCAGTTAAAGTTATCATAATAAAAATATTATTTTAAAACAAAAGATGCATGTGAATAACTACATTGATGTAAAATAACTTTTTATCGTAAAAAACATCTTATACAAAGGTCATTAAAAACATTTGAGTATATATTTGAAAAAAGGGCTTTTTTCCATCATATTAGATAAAACATATTTTTCTAAACCAATAAATGGCTAAATGACTTGTCACCAAAGCATCTCAAAAGCGTGACATAAAATAGAAATATTTAATATTTTATAAAAGTTATAATTGAGATAATTTTGATACTCTAAAACATTTGTAGATGCTAATAAATACAATGGAATCAACTTTGACAAAAAAAAACTATTACAGAATATGAAATGTGACTTTAGAAATTTGTAATAGAATTTAAAATCAATGACAGATTTTTCATAGTTTATTATGAACAATACATGCCTATCTAGAAATAAAATGAACAATTAGACGAATTTCTGTCACATTTGGTGTTGAGAATAATTAATTTTTTCTTAAATACAGATGAATGTTATATTCACTTCAGGTTTTAAATAGCAACAAATATATTCAATCTATTCATGAAAATTAAAAATAAATGACAGAATCTACATGAATTAAAAAATTAATCAAAATGATACTAAAGAGGAATGTCAATGAATGTACTTCATTATATTTATTTTTAGTTTATTCACAATGTTTTAGTGACCTATGTAATCATGCGGTTAGATAAAAGTGAAACAATCACACCACAACTGTACTTCACTGAAATTGAGTTAATATCTTCACACAGTTTCAGTAATTATATATTCATTTTGTAAAAATCTCTGCAATATTTTAACAGAATAAAATTTCTACATTCAAGTAAAGTCGAAACATCTTCCTATATACCACTTGTTAAATTTTTTTAAAAAATAAAAATAGTCTGTGCTTACAGTAATGTATAAAAATACAACTTATTTTTCCCAAATAATAGCAAGTAGAAAATATTTCCAGAAGAAATCTAAACATCAGTTCATAGTACTATGTATTGTTAATTTTTATAAGAAAATAATTAGTTCCCAACAAATAGAAACTAAACAAAAAAAATAATTTTTTTTAAAGATTTTGAAATAAAATAAATCCAATAAAAATTATTGAATTTATATAACACTAAAAAATTACACACACAAAATAAATTAGACTTTTATACAATTTTGTAAATTAATATTGAGACATTTTGTAATAGTCAAATATAGAGTAAAATATTTTATAATTATGAATTCTAAAATAAAAACTCAGTTCACTGTTTTCAAATGCACAATTATACAATATATTTGAAGTGATAAAACCTCATAACTTCTGCTTACACTAAGCTTGAGCTTTTAGAAGACACTTATTACCTTCAAAAGGTTTCATAGAATGAGAAAACAATTTTTTCTTATTTTTAGTATTAAAGCATAAGAACAGACTTCACCATTCTACACTGCTATAAAACATACAGAAGTTTAAACTTATTTACAAATCTGAATTTCCACCATTAATATTGAGTTGGTTGAAATTCATAACTTTTAAGCATGTATGTACATTAGAATATTGCAAACATTCTATGGTGCACTATATGTAGGGCATATAACAAGAATGAATCAATTATTCATAATTCTCAGTCAATTCTTATATAAAATAAGAAAGTAACTTAATAAAATTTAAGAAGTCAATGATTAATATTTTAGATGGATTATATAGAAAATTTTGATCAATATATTAATACAAAATTTCCTGAAAATTTGGTATTTTTAAAAGTATTTTTGAGTATATTTACAGGAAAAACAACAACAACACCTAATCATAGAAAAAAATGTTTACTGGAAAGAAGAGAGAAAAATGTCAGTAAAAGGGGCAAAAACTTAAAATTACTTTTGAAGGAATATATAATTTTCTCTGATAATTTTAGATCAAAATATACTACTCACCAAATGATATTCTTCCCAAAATAATCTAAATAGAAAATTCTTTAACCATACAGTATTGTCCCCCCCTCCTCTTTTTCTTCCAGCATATATTGTAATGAAGAAAGATTAAAAAACAAAGAAAACAAGGGGTTTTTTTTGTCAAAAGTTAAATACCAAGTTCTATATAGAACCAAAGATACAAAAGTATACTTACATGGAATGTTTGGGTTTGGCTACTTTATATTCAAAACAATGTTTAAAAAAATTAAATTTCATTTAGTTTTCACGAGCACACAGAAATCCATCACAACTGGCAAAGAGGGCTATCTGTTCACTAGTAAAATGGTAAATTGACCCTATACATATTTGATAACTATGATAATATGCATGTCTCAATACAATAAAGTGTATGCAAATGAATGAAGCATCATCATTACACAATAAATATGTTTAATAAGATTTAGTAATACTACACTAACATCAATTACTTTGGAATGCATCTAAAATTAAAATCTATGAATTGGATTTACACAATAAGCCTTAGGATACTATACAATAAAAAAAAACTAATTATATAGAGTGTAAGCCCTCTTTGGCAGTACATACAAAACTGCTCTTATACAACCTTTCATCAATAGAAAAAAAATCCCAACAATTGATAAAATATGAAACAGTGTGTACTAGCAAAATTTGAAGAACAGGTAAAGCTACATTTTGAAAATGGAATCCAATTCAAGACTAGAAACAACACAACATCAAACTGTACAGTATGAGAGAAAATGGCATTAACAACCTATGCCTAAATGCATTTCTATTAACACTAAAGCTAGTCTTTTTTGTTTGTTTGTTTTTTGAACACACATGCATAACTTTTGGGCAGAGTTGAACTGTACAGTTTTAGCATGACACTGTTTCACGTCTAACTGGTTGCAATTCTGTGCCACACAGTTTTTAAGGCAAAAACATTGTTCTCCATATTTTTTAATAAATTTTGTTTGCTTCAGAGATTTATGCTTTGAGTATTATTAAATTCATTCCTATAAAAGTCAATGGTATTAAATACACAGTCTGAAAGTCAAATTTTGTAATGAATAGTTAATGGATATATTTTGTACTTTATAAAACAATTTGAGGCAAATTCATTTTATTGATTACTGCCATTCAATACATTTTATTTAGGAACATTAAAAATAATATACATATTTTTTGTTTTTATAAATTCTTATGAATCACTTTTTTAAAAACAGATTCTTTTTATCTCTTATAAAAAAAGTTTGGCAACGGATAGAAAAAAAAATTTCCTACAAGTTTGAAAATTTCTGAACCATCTGAAACAGACTTTGCACTTTTCAATCAGCTTTCATTGTATTTGGCACGAGAAATCAATGTCATGCTTAGTGCATAAATTCAACTCTTTGGGCAAAGATCAATCTTATAATTTTTAAGTTCAAATTAATTTCACTATTTTGGAGGCTTAATCCTAACATGTCGCAAGATTGGCGCAGACCGATCGTCGCTGTTAGCTTTTCTCAGATTCACTCCCCCTCTTATTTCTCCCAAGAGATCAGCATGGCAGCGAGTTACATCTACCGAGCCTCTACCTGCCAACCACTTTTGAACTCTAGATGCAGCTTCATTAGGATTACCACCTGCAGCCCTCTTTGAATTCGTCTCGAAGACCACATTTCGTTGGGCATTAACTGCTTCGAAAACCAGTCCTCGTTGAGCATTTGCACGCTCCAAATCCAGCGAGCTTCTTCGGTCAGGCGTAGGAGGTAATTTCTTTAATGGAGCAGTGTCTTCAATAGGATTCCTGTTTCTAGGGAATTGATCTAGCAGCTCACTGAACGTTGGTTGAGAAATACGTCGCTGTGCTTTTGTGGTTTCCAGTGGCCTTGGAGCCGTGTGGAATTTGCTTGATATGAGTTTCATTTCAAGAGTGCAGGCTTTGTCGGGTGTGCGAGGGAGTTTCTTGACAGGGGCTGATCGCAGGGATGCTTGTCGGGGAGGGACTTCGATAGTTGCTTCTTTCAAAGGAGGCGGCGGCGGTGGAAGACGATCGGGAACAGATATTTCTTCATCTTTTTGTAAAGCATCCAGACGGGCATTGAGGGCTCGCATCAGTTGTGCATGTGCATCTGTGCCATCATTGGATTCTGTAAATACATTCCAAGATGTCCCTTCTTTCCCACTTGAGCTTCTATGAGGAGGAACAATTGGTGGTTGTTTAGTAGCCGAAGAACGCCTCACTGGAGGGGGAGGCGCATGACCACCACAAGCTCCTTCATCTGGAGTGGAAGCAACATTCTGTGTGCCTAGGAATGATTTTCATACATAATTAAATAAGGAAATAAATAAAATAGACTCATGTTTCATGAGAGGAGGATTATAATTATAAGTATTTCAAAGTTCAAATGATGGAATATTGAGTTCTGATCAAATTCCTATCAGAAAGAGATATTGTATAATATCTTCACGATGCCGATATGTTGGATGCCATGACTCAAGACTAAAATTCAGACTATCTAATTTGATGACCCTTTCTTTTCCCTCTCTTCACTAAGACAGCATTATGGTAGAGCCTTAGGACAAAACATTGTCATGAGGACATTCAGAATCTTATCAACATATTAATACATGTTCTGAATGCGATTGCTTCATTTTTGAATAATTCAATCAAGAAATTGATCAATGAAATAATAATAAATTATGAATATTGAATTTTATCAAATTGCAGTAAATATTTAACCCAGTATGAGTATGCAAGTGGGAATTGATGCTAACTAGAATTCTTAAATTATAGGATTTAACTAGATATTCTAGTATTAGGATATTGCTGCATTCATTAAAAAATAATTATTAAATTAAAGAAAGTAGTCTGCTAAATGTATGGTTGTCATAAACAAAAGTAGAAACTAGGACTAAACATTGTTAAAACAAAAAAATGATAATTTAATGCATTTTGCTATTTATTACAAGGTATAAATTAGTATAGTAATAAAAAAATGTAAAAACATTATTACACAATTTTTTCAAAATTAGCATTTTAACCACAAGAATAATTTTAAACATAACAAATAGGATATTGTATTTATAAAATTGTATAGTAAAATTTATATAAACTTTATTAGAATCTCCTATTTTTCAATTTCGTTAATTTACTCATTTAAATTCATTGATTCATCATATTTTAGGGTGTGTTTATTTCTTCTTGTCACCGGTTTTGATAGAAATTTTTTTTAAGAAAATCAATCATTATCGACTAATGTTGTATATCAAGTAATTTTTTAATATTATTTTTAATACCGACAAAAAATTTCAGCTGACGTTTCAACAATTATTAAATGAAATGTCTAATTAAATAAGTGATAAAATTCGTATAAATTATTTTTAAATTAGTTTTATAATAATGTAAATCTTGAAAAATAAAAAGTCAGTAATAAAGTTTGATAACATTAAATAAATCAGTGCAATTAAAATAATCTTGGAAGATCTCTTAATGATTATCTAACAATTGAAAAGATCGTTTTCTGTTTATAAATATAATCCAATTTGAATAAAATCATATGATGTTGACTGTTCATGACATATTTCGAATGTTTTCTTTAAAAAAGCATGCTACTTTCAATTATGACCAAAATTCAATAGTTAGCACTAGCAATCATTATGCTAAGTCAAGTCCAAAGACCTTAACTTGCTTTGATGGATGCAAGGATTTCTAAAAAGTGTGTGTTAATATTCAAATATAAGTATACTTCAACTAAAATAAAAAGTCAATAAACAAAAAATTAAACAAAAATGCCTTGAAATCCTTGCCATTCATAAAAAGGATTGCCTTAAAGGATATGATTTTTAATCTGAGAAAGAACTGAATGCAAATTACATCAAGAAATTATCATAGGAGTAAATAAAAGTCATTAATTAGAAACTCCCCAAATATTATTATCATCACTGAATGAGCTCATGGCATAAGATTGAATTATTGTGTACATATAATTAATGAAATGAACTACTAGAACACCAGGTCTTTTGTACCATTTCAATCTTTATAATAACATTGCTTATCTTTATAATCAATTACAGTGAAGTCAACAACTTTTCCAATATCATATTAAAAATCAAATTATTCAGTTCAGAGAATTGAGCTTGAAAAGAAACTATAAATTGCTCAGTGTAACATCTCATTTTGCTTTCTTTCTCAGATTTATAAAACTATCTAATCATCTTTATGTAAGGGTTCAAGTATTTTGTCACTCATTAAGCATTTTTTTTGGCAATTAAGAGATAATGGTTCTGGTTGTATAAATCATCCTATTTAAATTAAATAAAGAAAAATCAAAGAAATATATTATATTCAAAGAAACAAAGGCATTTTCTTTCTAGAAAAGCAGTCAATTGTCTCAGATCTTGGAAGTTCATAACCTTTTGAAATGGTCTTGCTTGCAGAATGAGCTAGAATTAAGTCAACCTTAAATAGGAATTAATATTTTGAAGTGCTTTTAAACATATATAACTTGACTGCTACTCTTGGATTGATTTATGAGTAGCAACCAAACCCTTATGAAGCCAAAACTTTAATGTATTTATGACATTTTTAAAAAGTAAAAATATGATGAAGGTGGATCTCCTGGCATCATTCAACCTTGTAACACAACTGAAGATAATACAATGTATTATTCCTCAATACTAATGTCAAAGTCTATTAAAGGTATCTCCTTAAATAGAAGATTTTGTTCTCAGTTTGATTCATACCAGTGATATTATTACAGGAAATTTATAACATTAAGTGTTGGGAAAGTAAATAGAACTCATAGCAATCCTATTTTAATAACCTAGTGCAGAAAATATTACATTAAAAACTATGAGTATGCTGATAAATACAACAAATTAGCAAAATTATTGAAATAATAAAAGAGAAAAAATATTTATTAAGAAAGTTAAGAGTTTTAAATTTTGTAATTAATTTTCAATAGAAAATTTAACAAAATTCTCAAGCATATCAAAGTTTTTAAAAAAAGGATAAAGTATATTTTTTTGTTAATATTGTAATTACCTGATCCTAGATCAGAAGAATTTGCAACAGATTCTTTCAGAAGTTTCTGGTGAACAGCACTTTGTGCAAGAGTAGCTGCCAAATTCTTTTGGAATGATGTCTACATTAAAAAAAACTCATTTAGATAAAAAGAAACAAAATTAATTTTATTTTACTAGCCTTCGGGGAATAAAATAGTTTTAATACTAACCTTAAGTGACACTTCCTGACTACTGGCATCGACAGGCGTACTAGGTTTAGAGGCACTGCAAATATCACTAGCATTTACATAAATGGGATTATTTCCTGTAACAAGGCATCAAAATGTATCATAAAACAGGGTTTGATTCAAATGATTTATTCAATATTAATGAATAATAAAACCAAAATTTACAAACTAATATACATTTTGAATACATATTTTTATTTATTATTCTCATATGCATAGATAAATACATAGAGATATTCCTCAGGTCCTCATGCACTTCATAATCAGATATTAAAATATAAAATTAAGGAAAATTTATGGCCAAACAATCAATTTCAAAGCAATAAAAAGGCACTGTAAATGGGCTGTATCAGATCAGCAGACATCAATTTATGTATTATAGACTTTCACAGAATTAAAACACATTTCTAAAAATTTGTAAAGTTAATAACCAAATATAATTTACTTAAATAATTTTAAATCAAAATATTATTTGAATTAATAATTTTATAATCAAAATATTATTTGAAAGATATGATTATTTTAAAATGTTTTGACAAGTACAAGTAGATCATTGTAATAAAAATATACCTGTATTACAAGCTGCTTGTAAATCTGATCTTTTCGGTGGTTGCATCAAAACTCTTGGTTTGGGTGGAATAGTTGGAGCACTTATGTCCATTTCTTCAGCTCTGGAAAGAGTGAAACAAACTTATGTTATTTTTAATGATATGCCAAGTATGAAATGTAAAGCTTTTTCAAAGACAACTGTTACATCTTTCCATACAAAGGAGTCATTAAACTACTAAAAGCAATTTAGCAGCGATAGACTTACTTCATAAAAAGGTATTAAACATATGTATTATTATTTATAAAATTTCTGTATAAGACTGTTATAACATTCCATTTAGATTGATTGATCAAAAAGTTTCCAAATATAAGTGAAAAGATCGAAGTTAAAAGTATTTTCATTATAATATAATTAGCAGTTTCATCAAACTCCCCTAAAATATCCATAATTTTATTAATCTCATAATTCATGAATAATCCCTCCCATAGTATATATAAAACACATCAGCATACCATTTAAAAAGAATAACATAATAGATGCATCAAAAATAAGTAGAAATGTAAAAAAAAAAAACAATTCAATTTTTGATGAAATGTGTTCTTGGGGTAGTTTGCCATTTGAGCAAAGAACTAATCTAGCAATGAGTCATGATTTTGGAGTACAATTGAAATTGGAGGAAGAAGTTTATGGCCAATATCTACAGAATAAGATGAAGATGCTTGAAATAGCTCACAATCCAAATCTGCCCAATAAATTTAAATATTTATTGGTTGTAAAAAAAAACAAGCCCAACTTAGAATAAATAACCTAAAACTTTTTTACTTTCTCATCTTCAAGTATAGATAAAATATTGTGATAATCAAAGAGTTCTAACTCAAGATTTTGACAAATGTCTACATTTTAGACCTCCTTGAGTTTAAAAAGCATATTTTTGGAAATAGTCCATCTGTCTATAACAAAGATAACTAAAAAATTGTTGAGATGGCCTTGTGAAATTTGTTAGAAGATCTTTACATTAAATTTACCAATATCCAACAAATTTTGAGTAAAAATTATTCAAAGCAAGTCTTTTAGTCTCCCTATTTACTTACATATTAACATGATGACTACAAAATAAAAATAGTTAGATTAATAAAATGTGATAGACAGACTTAGCATTTACTATGAAATTCTGAGCCAAATTCAAGAAGGTGTTGAAAATCTGTAAGTCTGTATCTTCGTATGTAAGCAAATACAATAATTCAAACAGACAGAGATTTAAATATATAAAATTCCGTATGTGATTTTTGTGACTACAATAGCTTTTATTAGGTAGAAACCCATATCTAAAGCATAAAATCGATTTTTAGAAACCATTAATTTTTTAAAAATGTTTAATTGCGAATAAAACTCACTAAGAATGACATGATAAATTTAATAAAAATACTAAATACATACAAAAGATTAATATTTTGCAACTATTATACTAAGTAAGGCATTTCCAACTTCATCTAAAGTTCAATTTTAATTTTTTTATAAGAGTTGGGAAGGCCTATTTACCTTATTTGCATAATTTTTGAGTGTATGTATATACATATAGGGTGTCCCTAAATTTCATATAAAAACCTTTTTTTTCATACATATTTTATCCACTCATAAAAATTGGTCTACAAGTTCAAGAACAGCTTATATATCATCTGTAAATCAATGTTTTAAAATATACTTAGTTCACTTTGTTTAATTTAAAGTAAAATAATATCGACTATGAATTAATTATATTAGAGACAAACATTAATATTAAATTGCAGGCTTCAAACTGCCTTCTTTCAAAAAATGAACATTCATTATAAGATGATATATTTAATTAAAGTGGAATATTTTCTATCCAAACAATTTATAGAAACAGTATTTAAATATGATATATTTATATTTAAAAAACAACAACAAATAAGTAAAACAGACAAGTACTACAACAAATCAAATTTAGAAAGATTTTAATTTTGATAATCATAAGAATAAAATGAAAGATATTTTATCCAAAGTTAACATTCAAAAAGGTTATTGTCTTTATGAAAAAAAAAAGTGAAATTCTTACCTGAGAGGCAAAGGAGGTGGATACGCTTTATGTGTGGGGGTAGCTTCCTCACTACAATCATCTGCATAATCTTCCGGAGGGAGTTCGGGAGGGCAATCTCCATCTGCTGACAGGGACAACTGAGAGTCACTGTCATTTTGGAGGGGTTTGAATGTGTGAGTTGTTATGACAGGTCTGTTGTGCCGTTCATAAGCTGCAAATAAGAACATTTGAATCTTCAGTTAAAGCATCAGTGCACATAAAAAATAACTAAAATTGATACCATGGAATAATTAATCTTGAGAATACTGAGAATCATTTATATTGAAAACAGAACAAGAAATTTACCTTTCCTAACACAATTGTGTCTAAGTATTAAAAAAATTCAGAAAGGTTTTCCAACTTTCAAATTTGCATGTGACAACATTTGATCATACCAAGATCAGCAAATTAATAAAAAAATCTCAACTATATGCAAATTAAATATTTGTTTTCATAAGTTAATTTAATCCTAATTATGGATTTAATTTTTCAGTATTATATTCAATTTTTTAACACAATTGTTTGCTACTTTCATAGCTAAGGATTAAGAAGGAATTACCTGAAGAAATGGTATGAGGTCTTTGAGACTTCGCAATAGAAGCTGCGGCTTTTTCAAACTGGAGTGTATCTTGAAGATTTGGCCATGTTGACATTGCACATGGTGCATCTGGAAAGGATGGAGAGTCTTTTGCTGCATCTTCAGAAACTTTTGCAGCAGGATTTACCTGAAAGATTAGATTTATTATTAGAAAATTCCTGATGCCTATAAACATTAATTACTAAAAAGAAGATAATCTGGCATTGTTACCTGATCTGTAAGTTCCAAGGGAGGAGGTGTAGGCAATCGTGTGAAAAGTGTATCTTGAGATGTAAACCCAGAATCTTGAGAAGACACACTCAACAATCTGAAAGCTCCGCTAGGTGGCTATAAAATTAGAAATATTGGTAAATATGAGATTTATACTTCCAAACTAAAACCAAACATTAAACAGTATATCAATTTTAAACAATTCCTTAAAATTAATAGACATATTTAAACAAGAGTGTTAAAAATAACACCAGAAATATTTAAAAGTATCAAAAAATAATTTACAATTTTTAAAACTGAAGTAATCCAAATGCCAAAGCAATGTTTTGAAATATTCGTTCAATACGACACATTCCAATTACAATGAAAATGACTCAAGACAGAGAATAGCAACAATTTCTTTTTTTTTTTTACATTTTCATGATTCTTTACTAAAATTAAAGCCGTTTCCTAAAAATAACAGCAATTCTAACTAAAATCTGTCAAAGTAGCTAATATAGTGTTATAAGCGGGCGGGCGTCATGAAAGTGCACCGAAAGAGAAAGCGTTGGCGACGGCAGACGAACTTCGAGCCAACCGAGTTGATTTGGCGAAAAGAATAGTCTGGTAGCCGCTGGATCGTTCATGAAGCTCCACGTGTTTCCGCGCCCTCGCACGCTCGGCTATATAAAGGACGGGTTGCCGCAATCTGGCAGTGAGTTTCCTCTCAAAAATTTTCGTCAAAAATTTTCGTTCATTCACTGCTTGACCATGGAGGAGAGTAGTCGTCGGATGTATGACCTTATCAATAATCCGCTTTACCAACCATATACGCCGGAATGGAAATCTCCGTTTAGGCCGGATTCCGGTGCCAATAAGAAAAAACGCGTGGAGGATGGATCTCTTGCAAGCACGCCAAGCACTAGCTACACCCCGATGCTCCAAGGTGAGTCAGACTCTGTCATGGATATTGGCTGTGATAAAAGTAATACGAATGAGGATTTTTCCTCTCCCCCCAAGAGAAAGACCGTTAAAGTAACTAATAATAACACCCATGTCCCCCAAATTAGCTTGAACAATCGCTTTGCAGCACTTAATGACGAGCAAGTCGATCCCCCTGCTGATAACGGACCTACGGTTAATAATGACAAAAACTCTAATAATGATAAACCACCCAAAATTCCCCCCATCATGTTAAAATATGTCAAGAATTATGCCGGTATTCTTAAGGAACTTAAAGAAAAATTTGAAATTAAAGAAAACATCCTTGCTAATGACTTCATTAAAATTTTCCCTAACTCTGTTCAGAACCATCAAGCTATTTGCCAATTTTTTAAAGATAAGAACTTAGAATACTACATCATCCCCCCCCAAAAGTAAAAGACCACTCAAAGTAGTTATCAAAGGCTTACCTATAGATTTCGAAACCAAAACTATTGAAGATGAACTGGCGGAACATGGTTTCGCAGTAAATAAAATAACGAGACTAACACAGTACAAAACTCGCAAGCCCTTACCCATCTATTTGATAGAGATAAATAAAAACGAGGTCGCGTACGAAATTTTTAATATTAATGTATTAAGCTATTTAAAAATTAATATCGAGGCTTACAGGGGTCGGTTCTCCGTCTCCCAATGTTTCAATTGCAATCTTTTCGGACATACAGCCATTAATTGTTGCATGCAGCCGAGATGCCTCAAATGTGGCGAATCCCATATTACACGAAATTGCACTCTTAAAATGAAAATAGATAACCCAACATGCATTAACTGTGGCCTTACAGGGCATACTGCCGCGTACAGAGGATGCCCCAAGTTCCCTAAACTCATCTCCGCAAGAAAAAACAGAGAAAATTTTTTCTCCTCTAAATTTCGACAGGACAACCTTTCTTATGTTAACTCCGTAAAATCTAATCTTCCGCAACAGGTACCCCCAGCTCAAATCCCCCCCTCAGTTAATGAGGATATTAAAGAAATCTTAGAAACACTTAATGAAATTAAAAATGTTTTTCGTATGTTCCCCAGCCTACTAAAAGCCGCTAAAGAAATGAAAAGTAACGCTGATCCAACAGCCAAAATGTTAATCCTTCTTAACGCTATTTGCAAGCCTGCTGTACCATAAGATACTAACTTTTTCTTCATCTTCATCTTCATTAAAAGGATTGTCGGAGCACCCGACCTTTAGAGAAAAGGTCTATCTCCTTAATGATGTGGCTGTTAAAGGCTATTGCTTTTGATATACTACCATGACTTAAGGATTTAACAGAGCGAATTTCAATTTGTTTCTGTATTTTTGGTGAAGCAACGTTCCTGATTGGCTAAGAGTTTGTGACTTTGGCGAATAAGGCTTCCTATTGGCTAAAACTTGGGAGAGGGTGAGGGAGTACGCTGCCGAAAGCGATCGGGGAAATTTTGAACTGTTGTTTCTGACAGGATGAAAATTTGTATAGCAATTAATATCGGTAGATGGCGCCATGATCTTGAAAAAGGTAGTTTGAGTTAAAGAAGTGCACCTAAAAAGTTAAAGGATGACATTTTTGGGTCTTCTAATTTTGGGATCTGGGTTGTATTTGGGTATGTTTTTAATGGCCGAGTTATCAATATCATCTAGGTTTTTGAAAAAGGTAGTTGCAATCTTGTTGATAAAACTTTTAAATGTTGGGTAATTAATTGCGTGATGAATATCAGTGTTAGAGAAAAATCTTGGTGCTTTACAAATAATTTTGATGATATCATTTTGTTGCTGATAGATTATTTTAAGGTTGCTTTTAGCAGCGTACCCCCACACTGGGCAGGCATAAGTTAATACTGGACGCAAATAGGCTGTGTAAATAAGTAACTTATTATCCCTATTCATTTTTGAGTTCCTTGAGATTAGGGGGAAGAATTTTCTTGTTAGCTCTCGGAACTTGTTTTTAATATAGATAAAGTGGGGCCTCCATGTAAGTTTTCTATCTAAAATAATTCCTAAGTATTTGACGTTCTGAGACCACGGTATAAATTCGTTATTAAATTTAAGTTGGGGGAAGTTTTTATTAATACTTGCTTTGTGGAACATTATTGCTTCAGTTTTATTTGCATTAGTGGCGATTTTCCATTGGGAGAACCAGCCTTCAAGTATTTTAAGATGTCTATTTAGTGCAATTTGAATAAAGTTGGGGTTTTTATTTTTTGCTAAGATGGCCGTATCGTCGGCAAAGATACATAGCATGGTATTGAACTGCTTGGGTATATCGTTAATATAGATGGAAAATAGAATTGGACCGATTTTTGATCCCTGTGCTACCCCTGCTAGTATAATTTTTTCGGTAGAGAATTCGTTTTTGATTTTTACTTTAAATTTTCTGTTTTTGAGGTAGGATTTAATAAGTTGAATTAAGTAATTTGGAACATTATAGTTAATTAATTTAAAGATAAGACCATCTTGCCATACCCTATCAAAGGCCTTTTGAATGTCCAAGAGTACAGCCGCAGCTTTTTGTTTATTCATGAAGGCTTCTTCGAGATATTCGGTTACTCTGTATAATTGGTGAGTGGTAGATAATTTTTTCCTAAAGCCAAACTGTTCAGGTATTAAGATGTTATTTTGGTCAAGATGGTTTGTAAGATTTTTAAGAATAATTTGCTCAGTTATTTTACTTAGAGATGATAGTAATGAGATAGGTCTATAACTTTGCGGGTTGGTTGGGTCTTTGCCGGGTTTATGTATAGGGACAATTGTTGCTATTTTCCATCTATTTGGGAAATACCCAAAAATTAAGATTTTATAGATTAGGATTGTAAGTTCTATGATAATATTATTTGGGAGATTTTTAAGCATTTTATTATTAATTCCGTCAACTCCGGGTGATTTATTGTTTTTAAGTTTTTTGATTGCTAAATTGATTGTGCTAGGTAATGGCGGTTCAGTTAATTCGTTAAGGGTGTTGTAATTGAATTTAAATTTGCTAACAGCTTCTTTGACCATTATTTCATTGGTGTAGTCTGTAGTTTCGTTGTCTTGGAATTGCTTTTCCAGACTATTAGCAATACATTCAGCTTTATCTTCGTCAGATAATTCCATTTTATTTGGTCCTTTAAGGTTTGGGATATTTTTGTGTTTTTTCTTGAAGGGTCTTACAAGATCCCAGATGGTTCCATCTTCCTCGTTAGCATTACTGATTTTTTCAATGAATCTATTTTGTTCTATTTTGTAATTTAATTTATTAATTTCTTTATTAAGCTTATTTGAAATTCTTTTGAAGGCTGGGTCCCTGGTCGTTTGAAATTTCTTTCTGGTACAATTACGTTGCTTGGTAAGTGCTTTCAACCTTGGATCAAATTTAATGTTGCATTTGTTGATGGGGTTAGATGCGGTGATCTTGCTGTGATTAATTACTTCTTCAAGTTTGGTGACTGCTTTTTCAATTTCAGTTTCAGAGTCAATATTGATGAGATTAAGGTTGTTTGTGTTAGCTAATTTTGTTTTAAAAAGATTCCAGTTAATTTTAAATTTATTAGTTCTATTGGGAAGGGTGTAATTTATGAAGAAAAAAGAGGAATGTAATTTATAAGAAAAAGATTTAGAAATCCATTTAAGTATATACCAATGAAAATAAGCTTGTTTCCTTTTCCCTCTTTCCCACTAGAAATATTAGGAGTATTATATTTTTAATTAGTGCCGCTATTTTTACCACACACATGCTGCACGTTTTTTTAACAATAGGAAGCATGTGAAGAGTTCTTTAAATAACTATAACCTGCTTCCTAATGATTATTTTTTAAAAGTCAAATTTTTAGAACTTACTATTTGTTTATTATAAACTTATTTACACAGTATCATAATCTATATTGGAAGCAAAAGCGCATACACAGTGAGAATATTTTCAGAATGTGTACAATTTTTTTAAAAAAAGAATTTTTAAAAATCCAAGAGTCTCACATTTGGAGCTAGTTAATTTTCAGAATGTAGATGAATCAAAATTATATGCATAAATAGCTTTTATCTATCTAATAGATCTTATTTATTAAATAAATATTTGAAAATCCCAATAAGCTACTGAGAAATAAAATTTATTACAAATCAAATATATAAAAATATATCCTAAAGAACTGAGAACTATATAACATCATTAGGTTTAAGATATCTAAAAGAATAAAACAAGAACTGTTATTTATAATGATGAATATAACTAAAAACAGACAAAGTTTAAAAAATTGTGCAGATAATTTTTTTTTAATTTTATGACCGAAATCAAATCATGAACTTTTGATATGATTAAAGAGAAAAAAAAAGTCTTCATAGAGCATTCAATCTGTACATCATATCCTTCATGCAGTTCACAAGTTTATTTCTTTAAGAGTTTTACATATTTTAATAACCATTAGATACAGAGAGAAATAAGTTTAAGAGACAAACTATACACATGAAGACACATTTCTGTTTAGTATTAATTACACTCACTTGTGAAAGTGATCTGCTCCTTTGATGTGAAGATGGGGAATGTGTACTGTCACTGGAGGAACTGTTTAAGCTGCTGATACTGCATGTACTGGATTTTCGAGATCCAACTGAAGTTGGGGAACCAGGTGGAGTCTACAGAAATATAGCTTTAATTTTAAAAATTAAGGAATATTAATATGATTTTAAAAATTATGACTACTACAATAAAATAACTGAAATTTCTTAAAACCTGTTCAGGGGTAGATTTTTAAAGTAATATACTGAATTGAAAGTATTCTAGCATAATGATATGAATTATGCTAAGATAATGTTTTATATATTTTTGATTTTTTGAAGTTTTCTAATAATAAAGTTGCCTAGTTTTTGAAATACTTCAACAAATAATGAAATAGTAAATAATTTAATTTTGTAATAAATTTTAAAAAGTAAAAGAAACTGTGAAAACTCAACTCAGTTCTTTGTATTAATATTATATTTCAGTTCTTTATTTTATTTTTACTCATTATATTGACACTGTTACATATAATTCTGAAATGATCAAACATTTTAAAATGAGCTGTGTTAAATGAATTCGAAAGTACATTTTAATGTATCTCTAAAAATGTTTCACTGCATTTGAATATTTATACTAAATCACTTTGAAATCAAATTGCTTAAAGGATTTTTAAAAATCAGTGCTATTATTTAAAACAGCTTAATTTTTATAGGTGAAATATTAGGACATTGGGAACTATGTGTCCATTAAATATAATTTTATGCATAATAAATCTTTAAAATATTAAATACTTATTAATAAATGAAACAATTTAAATAAATTTTAACTAAAAACATTGTTAGTTATTAACTCGAAAAGACCATCCAGCCTCAGAGCTTTTCACATCGAGAATGACTTGTTCACTTGCTGATGGCAGGCCTTGAGGGTCTTCAATTAGCTTTCCTAGGGCATCTAGTACTTCCTGAATATGAGTCACTTCATACATGGTTGATAATTCAGACTCCTAAAAAATTTAGCATTATATTGATAAAACACACATAATATTTTGAAAATAATTTCTTTTCTGTTAATTTTTTAATCTTTATTATAGAAATTACTCAAATAAAAATTCATTCCAGAAAAAAATGTAATTTTGCTTTTATTTAATAAATAGTATGATCAATATTCAAAAACAGAGCTTTGCTAAAAAGCTTTCTTTAGTTTTAAGTAGAATAAGAAAGAATACATTTTTTAAAAAAATAAATGTCCACTTGAAATAAGAAAAGGAGAGTAAGATAAAGATGAAGTTTAAATGCTTATTCTCAAAACAAAGACTTCATTTAAATGAAAAATGTTAACTTATAAACTCTTATTATTATAATATCTGTAATATATTAAAGAGGGGAAGGGGAAAGAGACAGTATTCTATATAGTATCTTCAAGTTGTTAAAACTTCATATAGATTGAGAAAATTCTTGGCTAATATAATTCTGATAATTCATTGATAAAAGTAATAATTTTTGCATTTTTAACATACCTGTATTTTGCTTTATTTGTTCTTTCTAAACGGTATAGAATAATAATGTATAACTGCAACAAGACATTTTCAGTTAATGAAGAAAATAAATTTGATACACTATTTATTACAATAAGAAATTCTTCAAAACCCTTAAAACTGAATCAAAATTTCTAAATTGTTTCAGAATAGGTTATTTTGGTTATAATAAACATTAATCAGATAGATTAATTAACTTTTTGCAGATTTTTTCAGAAACTATACTATTTTTTTTAAATGCTCATTTCATTTTTAACAATTTCTTTAAAATAAACTAATCATTTTTGATAAAATGTAGTTATAGAGAAAAAGTTTAAAATTTGTTTTTGAGTTTAAAAAAAGAAAAGGATAAAATAAGAATAAGGAAGTTATTAATTATCATATTAAACAATCCAAAATTTATTAGTAACTTACTATGACAGGTCTTAAACAGTTGACAAAAAGGCAATATCTGGAACGCTCTTCAATGAGAGCTTTTCTCAAGGCCTGCTTTTCTGTCTCTTCTAGCAAATGATATTTGTTGTTCACATCCCTAATGGCACAATCAAGGGTCTTTTTGGCATCACCTTTTGGAGCTGCATAGAAGAAATGATTTATATGATATTTGAATTAAAAAAAGGCATTAAAAATTTTATAAATTTACCACTTTAAGCAAAATTTGCTAAAAACAATTATATTTCATTTAACAGGAAACAGCTCTACACCATTAAAATGATTCATATTTGCACTACTATCTATTTTCAATCGATGTTCTAAATGTATTATTTGACAAAATTATTCATTTATGATAGTTTTAAATTGAGAAGTTTTTAATAAAGAAATCTTATTTACAAAAATCAATGCTTTTCATTAATTGAGTTTAATTTAAAAACATCACGCTTTAAATTAATTAAAACAATTTCAATATTCTTCATAATTATAAATAAATTCATAATTTTATAGCAAGAAAAAAAGGATAGTAAAGGAATACATATCCATGGTGATAAACACCAAAATAATACAGAATTCAATTAATTCATTCACATTTGAATTAATGAGTTTAGAAATGAATATATTTTAATAAAATTTGTTTCATTGGAATTTATTTATTTTTTCAAAATCTAGAAAGCTTACTTTTGCGAACTTTTTTCTGCAGTCGTAGTGTGTCTGAAGATTTCTTCTTTATATCTTGCCTCACTCTTTTGTACTCTAAAATGAGGAAACTTCTTATGAATAACTTTAAAAACATATGTTAAAAGACTACCAACTTTGGAAAATAAGACTACTTTACTGGTCTAAATAGATAAAATTTCACAGAAATGCATGAATTTTTTCATGAAAGTAAAATGAAATGAATACCATACATACTACAATCACAAGACAGAAACCCATAAAATAAACCATCTTGATAAAACTGAAGATAAAACTAGAACATGCCATGGATACGCTAAAAACGGCAACTAAATAAAGAAAGCATTGTTACAGTTCATGCACACATCTGCATTCTACATGCTCATGAAATAAAAATCAAGTAAGAAAATAAATAAATAAGAAAAGTGGGACAAAGAAAGTGGACAGGTGAATGACCTTTAGCATGGTCTTTGTCCATTTGATAGGCCACTTTCTTCCAATCTTCCAGTTTATCTTGCAGTGGAATCACTAAATGGTCAACCAGGGCACTAAAATACAAATCAAGTATTACCTTTCTAAGATACTTTCTAATAGTTCAAAAGGGTTCAGGTGTAAAAATAAACGGTTTAAAGCAGAAAAATTTAAACCAGTATTCTAAATTCTGAAGAATTACTTTACAATTTTAAAGTAATTAGATATATTCAAAATTAAGGTTTAAATAAGAAAATACTGCTCTAATTTAATTTAAAAAAGAAAGCAAACAATTCTTTAGGAAAATTTCTTTGGCTTGAATAATAATCAATTTCAATTATTAAAATGAGCTAAATTTTATGAATTAAATAATTATTCAAGTGACAAATTAAATTTTTTATACAGAAGGTTAAGAATGATACATTTTTAATACATTGCAACAAATATTGATTAAAAATATTTAGTGACAACCAGTTTGGATTTACAACCATCATGTTTCAAAAATAAAATTGAAATAATATAGTCTTTAAAAAATTTCAGTGGGAAAGAATGCATCAAAATAATTAATGATAAGTTAAATAATACGTGTGACTTCAATGCCAGAGGTCTGAAACCATCAGAATTAATCCAAACAAAAATGGGGTCTGATACAAAATTCACTTTGGGACCTTAGTAGAAATTTCAGACAACAAAATGATAATTTATTACATGCTGCAATTAATTATAGTCCAGAGACTGTTGTATTAAGAACTCGAGGAAGTAGAAGAAAACAATATATGACATTTTGTAGTCGAAAATAAATCACAAAGCTAAAATTATAGCTTCATAAATTTATTAAATATAATTTGAAATGCATATTATTAAAAAGAAGTTGCAAAAATAATTTTTCTTGTTTTATTAGGTTTTTATACATAAAGAAGCAAATTATTCTTAAATATTGTACATAAAATAGAAATAATTAATAAATTTGTGTATATCAAGACTTTTTTGTAATTACTTTCAATCTTGAAAATTACATAGTGCAGACTACAGAGGTAATGATAATTGATAGGCCCAATATATAATTTAATACAATAATAAAATATAAGCAAAATTCAAAAATATTTTAAATAAATATTGTAATGCTTATGTTATTGTGATTCTGGACGTCAAAATCTGAAAACAAATTTAAATTTCTTCAAATAAATCAATACAATTAGGACATTCCAGCAAAATTGCATTTATGTCATTGCAAGATTTGTAAAGATCAGTTAGTTTGCTAATGAACAATATAAAGACCTACAAGATCTCACTTCACAATAAATTTTAATTAAACAATGGCATTTTCTGATAATGTTTAGTACAATATGATTGAATAAAGGCCAAAAAATAGGAACCCCAAAAAGATGACATGAAACAATGCTCAAAGAGAAAACATACAAAAACCATGAATTTAGCCAATATACATAATTTTTTTAAATCATAACTACTAATTGAATGACTTTTAAATTCCTTTTAAAATATTTATAAGACATCAATAGTAACTAATTTTCTCAAAGATGTTTTAAGAAGTATATTGTCCAGGACATTTTAAAATATATATTCGAAGCAAGTATGAGGGAAAAGGCTATTACTTAAAAATCTATTTAATGTCAAATATATTTCACCTAACATATTTTAATAATCGTTTCTTTAATATTCAATGGATGTCTATAGCAAATTTTGAACCCATCACTGGCTTTTTGTTATTGTTTTTAGGGTTTTCATAGATGTGACTCAATTGCTGTATCACGGTTTGCTTTTAAGCACCAGCAACATTAGTGCAGGGAAAATTTCCTTTTGTATACAGGATTCAAATGAGGAAGAAATTCTTGAGACATGAAACCTTACTTTTTTCAAATAAATATTTCTGAGCAATTTGGCAGCATTTCTAGATGTTTTCTTTGTAGCTTTAAATTTAGTTTTCCTTGGACTTCTTTATTTGTTATTGTTTTACACCTAACTTTCTCCTCTGTAGTACCTAACTGCTGAATTCATTTGTATAGATTTCTGCCTACTTTACCATTAAGATAGCCCTTCTTTTTATATATTTATACTGCAGATATTTTATGAGACAAGCTTGTGTGTATGTATATAAGCATGTATAAAACAATATACCAGTAAAAAACAAGTAAAACCTCATCTTCTTCTAATATACTGTTTTTGTTCATACATTAAACTATTATTAATTTCACAGTACGATTCACTATCAAAGCAAGAGGCACACACTGAAAATATTAAAACATAGTATGATTGATTAAATGTAATATATTAAAAATATATTTTGCAAATATAATCTAGACTTTGTGAAATATCCATGATTATTCAATTAATTGCATAGAAACTAAAAAAATTTTTGGGAACTAAGATTTTATGCTTATATAAATATTATACATAAAAAAAATCTATATTCATTTATAAAAATGGAGTGTTGGCTACACAAAGACATTAAAAAAACTATCTTTAACAAAACAAACAAAAATAACAAAGAATACTTTGAGCAAACTGTAAAGAAAAGTTGATCATTCACTATAAACTTTAAAGATAAACATGAAAACTCCTTATATCATTTAATGCTTCACATGAGAATGCATTTAAAATTATTAAACATTTGATTGAATGTGTAATTTAAAAGATCCATATTTTACCAAAAAAGAAAACATTTTTGAAGCAGAATAAAACAAAATAGATAAGACATTAATATCTAATTTTTTAAAAAAGTAGATGTTATAATTTTCTCTGCTTGGTATTCAAAAAACTTAATTCAAAAAATTTCAAATTTATTTATCTTTTATTTCAATTGAATTTAGTTTATAATTTTAAAATACCATTTTCAATAAATTGTATAATATCTTGTTTAAAATAATTTAAAAGTAGGACAAATTGCTTTAAATAGATTTGTTTAATAAAATGGGATAAATGATGTAGCATTTTAACCACAGAGTTCAACCTTTAGTATTAATATGTGAGGAGAAAATTTTTTAATGCATTTAAATATTGCTTTTTTATTTTTATTTTTAGCTAGTCTTTCTGATTTACATAAATAATAATAATAATAACAAACTGATAGCAATACATTAAAGATTGCCAGATACCGACATTGTTATGTTAAGGAATTTACAAATATTAATTTCAAAAATAAAGTCAAATAAAATCTTTTGCAAATTTCCAAAGTAAAAATATAAATATATATAATATAATTAGTATTATCTAATAAATGTAAAAGTTCTTTACAAATATAATTCAGGCACTATCTTATCAGGAAAGTAACACATAGATTTGGAAAAAAGTACAAATGTCATTAAGAATCTATATATAAGATAAGTTATTGAAAAATTTCAGCTAGTATTTTTGTTTTCAAAAAAATTATAGCAAAAAAGATTTTTTTGACAATTAAATGCTAGAAGCTAGTACTTTTTAAGCAATTGAAAATAAGTAATTTCAGAAAAATCTAGCAATGGTTAGTAAAAACAACATCCTGTTTCAAAGCTGATAACAGATTTTCTAGAATTGACTTACAAATTTCAAAATATATTAAATGAAGAATGATGATGGCATCTCAGTTAGTGTCTACATCACACCTGACAGAGGGCTTTTGATCAATAATTGCAGATATGATGTGAAATAAGCCTACATATACAATTAATCTTTTTTTAAATTGCATCTTGAACTCGTGATCCTGATTACAGGATTTTACCATCAGCTCTCTATGGTGCAAAAGTTTAAAGGATACAAAATCTCATCTAAGATTTAATTCTTGAGAAGAGAGAATAACTATTTATTATTTTATTGCAAAAAGAAGAAGTATGAGAACAACAAATTAGAATTAAAATATTAATTGGCCTTATTCAATATGCAACAGAGAAAAAAAGAAGACATCATTTACAATAAATTTATATAGAGATTAACCTGGAAAATATCTTCAATTTTGCCTCCACACTCCTGTGTCTCAGACATAATCTTGTGAGAGCCGAGCCTATTTCCTTAGTAGCACCTAAAAAAGAAAAAAAAAGCAAATAGTGTTATTATTTTTAAAGACATTACCCCCACACTTTAAGAAAATAACCATGAACAAGATAAAATGATGAATAACAATAGGATACTTATAGTGATAAAATTGAAAAATTCTACATTATTAACAGAAGAAAGAAATGAGAAATAGTAGTTTAAAAAATAATTGACATTTATTGAGAATACAACTTGGTTTATTTTATTAGTATGCTGCTCTGTGCTATACATATTTTTTAAAAAAATTAAATTAATAAGATATAATATTTTAATTCAGAACAATCTGGATTTAAGGTTTTGTATATTTTTTAAAATTATCCTGAACAAAAACACTGATCATGTTTTAACAGTGAAATCAAGATGACATAACTTATAACTATATATTTTTAATATATTTCTTAAATGAAGAGACCAAAAAATTAATAAAACTAGTTGACAATTTCTCAGTCAATCATATTTTATATCAATATTTATAAACAACACACAAGATCTATTTGTAAACACATTCTCTTAAGCACACTTTTTGTCTTCAAAAGCTCACAAGGAGGAAGAGAGTAAAAAACTGGAATGATGAGAGGAAAGAAAATCATAGAATTTAACCATACATAGAAACTACAGAAAAATAATTTGTTTGCCTCTCTTAACATATTTAAATAATTCAAGGAAAAATTCTTTTCAGAGCCTTTACATTAAAGTAAAGCTATCATAACTACCTCTAGCATTAGTTGCCATATCAGCTATTTTCTGAAAGGCATCTAAGAATGCAGTAAGTGCCAGAACCGTAGCCCTGAAAAAAAAATTATATATTTAAAAATACATTCATGAAATGGTGGCATATAAAAAAAATAGGAACATATAATCATAAATGATGTTAAAATCAACATATTTTCTTCAAATAACAGTAATTTATGCATTCAACAAGTATTTGCAGATGCATAAAAAATATCAAAGCTAAGAATTTCAGTGTGCATTTCATAAAAATTCTATTCTCTATTTAAAAAAAAATAGACTTAAATTTGTTATACTTTATGAAATGCAACTTGTTTTGAATATTACATTTTTTTAAAGAAATAATCTAAAATGTGTGTGATATTATTAACACTTAAAAATGTTAAAAAAATTTTTTAAGTATAAAATTATAAACTAAAATTTGACAAAAAAAATCTAGATGATGACCTAATAAATACAAATCCTAGTAAAAAAAAGACTTTAATTCGTTATCTTAATTTCTTAGCTTCATAGGAGAAGGTTGATTAGGTGATAAGCTACTATGAAAGCTAAAGAAAAGGCAGCTCCTAAACTAAGAACATTTCATGCAAACAAAGTCCCTTTTATATATAATTACATTTTATTATCTTTTATTTTCATGCAATTTGCCATTTGGAGAAAAATGCTTTTGATTCTTATGACTTATACCTTTCAAATAGTCAAGTTAAAGTTTTTATTATGTCATATATTAATAAGATGAAAAAAATAAAAAAAATATTTTTATAGCATTGAAACTGAAAGGTATTGAAAAATAGTATCACATAAGGAATACGAAAATAAAGCTTTTTTTTTACATCATTTGAATTTTTTTTTTGAATTATCATATTAATACATGTGACAGAAAAATGCCTTTTTAACTAAGTAAAATAAAAATAATTAAGATAAATAAAGCTTTCAAACATTTCAAAATGGAACATTTTTATGTTTATGTATTATATTACTTTTAATCATAACTATATTGTACTGCAGCAAAACAAGAAGAGAAAGCTCGTATGTAGTTTTATTTATACACAACCTGCAAATTTCTTATAATAAATCCGAAAAAAATAAATAAATAAATCTCAACTTATATTCCCATATCATTGTTTATTTCAATCCCTGATTGTATACGGTTATTTTTGCGTGAACTTTTTACATCTATTTTTTATGAGACCTATTATCATAAATATATTTTTTATGAGATAAATAAAAGTCACATTGAACTTTACTTAACTTACATCTATCTTCTTGAAAATCATATGTATTACAATGATTGAATCTATTGAAATATTTTGAAAATTTAAAACAACCACTAAAATTTAACAGCAATTTTTCATAATCCATTATAAAGTTTACTTCAATTTCATTTCATTATTCAGAGCTGATTCAAAATGTTGTATAAGTCAACCAATTGATCGCATTTATATAAACATAGCTTTCAACTCAAATCCTTGTTCTGTTTATATTTCAAAAATACATGTAATCATATGTCAGCTCCAAATAATAACTGTAAGCAACTTACTGACAAATACACAAATTATTCAATCATAAATGTTTAACATTCAAGTCATTTGCTAATTTTCAGTGTTTCAGATCAGCAATACTTCTCATATTATATATATAAATAATTAGGTTCATTTTTTAAAAATTGAGTTTCCTTTGAATACATCCAACAATGAAATAACTTAAGAGATTTGTTAAATCTTCCAGTATTAGTTTAAATTGTCTCTTCTATTGATTTTAAGAAGTATATTGAATTTTTTTTATTCTAAATGATAAATTTAATACATTTGGAAAATGAAAATAAATTTCATTCCATTATAATTAAAAATGGAATGAAAGTTAACTGAGTACAGAATTTTATACTATCTAGCCTACATATTTTAATTATATAACTTTTTTTCTTTAAACCATTTATCAATGTTCATTAAAAAAATCAGTAAATCATAATGAATTGCCCACATTTTAGAAATTTCAGTTTCCTATTATACATAAAGAACTATTTCTTAAAATTTCTCATATTTCTTTTTTATTTCTTTTTACATATGCATCAATTGATACTCTTCAACTTGAGTTTATTAAATACATAATTTATTTTTAACATTAATATTTTTACTATCTGTATTATTATCATATGTTGAACTAAATATACTTGGTAAAACTTTGGTAAAACTTTCAGATTTACCAAAGTTTTTTAATAAGCTTCATTTACAGATTTGCATGTAAATAAAAAGAAAAAAAAAATGCAGAACAGCACGGTCATATTTAATTTCCCCACCATAAAACCTAATATATATACAACTGCTATCTATATAAAAGACATACCATTAAAATTATATTCTAAAATAAAATTTTTCTTAATTTTTACTATCTTTGATACATTTAAAATTAATAATATGTAAAGTTAAGTCATTTCTTGGGAAATATGCCATCTAACCATTTGAATAAAAATATGCAAATGGTTTATAAAGTATATTATAGACATTACAAAACATCTTAACAAACAAGAAAAAGTTTTAATCAAAATCTTTATTACTCCAACTCCTTCATTCATTCATTCAAAATGCAATAGTTTTTCCTAACTTTTTCTTTATACAATTTTTCAAATGAATGATTAAAAAGTTATCTACACTTATCAAAGGGGGAAAAAATCTTCAAGTTTGAAAATTATTTAGTTTGTATTTAGTTATATGCAAGTTCAACTTTATTGCTATAAAATAAAAATTTCTGTATATGGTAATATTTTTCTAATTCAAAAGATATGATTTATAATCAGGTAAATTTACAAAATAAACACATTAAAATCATGTTCAAAATTTAAATTAAGATGAAAAATTTGATAAAAATAATAAATAAATACTGTGTAAAAATATTTTTCAAAGTACATTTATTTCTCTTAATAATTAGGAATTATGTCTTTCAAATCATATCTAAACATTCAAAACTCATTGATACAAATAAACAAAACTGCACATTTGAATTTTTTGACAAGTTGAAAAAAAAATAATCTTAGATATAATGGTTATATATTAACATCCAAAAATTATGTTTGCTTTTTGAAAAATTTAAAAGCACTTGTCAGAATTTCATATAACAATAAATGGATTTTTAAGAAATTGATTTTTTGTACATTTTAAAGGCAATAAATAAAGTTAAAAATAAAATTTTACAAATGAAGAAACAACATAAAAATCTTAAGAAGGAAATCTTAGCTTTAAAAAATTTCCAGATAACTCAAATAACTTTATGGATGCAAATAACTTTATAGATTTAAAATATTTAAAAAAGTAAATCATAGAAATCAAATGAAGAATTATAGGTTTACATTATCATTATTCTAAAAATTTCTAAAAGTAAATTATGAAACTACAAAACAGAAATATACAGAATACATTACTTGATATGAGTGTGGAGTTTTGAAGTTTTTCCAAGAAAATCCTCCCAAACTGGAGTGGCTATCTGAAATGGAAGAGATTGGTTAAAATCAGTACAGTTAAGTTCCAAAATATATACACAAAATAAAAATAAGAAAGCAATGTAATTAAAGAATTTTTTTAAAAAAAATGGGCATAAGGAATGAAATTATTTTAATTTGACAACTAATAAAGAAATTGCATACTTCAGAATGCAGCCACTACATTAAATAAGAATTAAAAAAACTATGCATTTAAAGGCTTTGCAATGAATAATTTTACCTTCAAATCATTCACAATATACTGAAATAAGCCACCCAAAGCACTACATTCTTTTTCTGCAAATGACTCCATTTCTCTATCCAGTATAGCACTTAATGCGAACTGTTAGAACACTCAAGTTGCAAACAGAGAAATTTTTTTACAATAGTTTTCCGCCGGCACAAAATACATATTTGCTTTTTTCTGCAATAATGCACAGAAAATATTTCACTATAGATTCCGATTCGACGCAAAATCAAGAAACATATGCAGAGCAGTAAGAAAGATGCATATCGTTATATGTTGTAAATTTAAATGGAATTTGTTTTTCAAAATGACTTCTGATACAGTTTAAGAAATATTTCTTGAAGTAACTTTGCGAGGTATAACTGCAGCAAATTTCAATGCTAATTTAATTAAAAATAGACTTGAATCATCAATTTGAAGAGATATATGAATCACTTTAAAACAAATACATAATTCAATAATCACACCAGAACTTCATAAATTGCTAAACTAGATCGAACAAAAATCCGATAACTTGGTTAATTTAATGTAGCAAATAGTAAAGTATAGCAAGTCTTCTGCTAAGCTAAAACGAAACTAATTTGCTAGGTTAAGTATCAAATCGGGTAGTTCACAGGTTGCTCCACCAGGATGACTTTTATAGAAATCATTATATGCTTCCAAAATAGGAATGTTTTGAAACATATGAAGATTATATTTAATTTAAGAAATCAAGAAAATTCTGTGAATAGTAATTACTAAATGTGTGCATCTTTCAAAATGCATCTAATCATTATTTTTCAAATTTTTCAATTAACTGTATTTGTACCGGTTGCGTCATGTAAACATCCTGTAATTTGAAAGCACATGTTTTTTTGTGACTGCCTGATAATTTGTGAATATTTGAATTTTCTATTCTGTTGTACCATTACAAGGCGCAGTAGTCTTTCAAATTTTGTTTATTTTTTATGTGTTAAGTTTATTCATCATCATGAATATTGTGGAGTCGGTAAACGGTAAATAAGGGACTCTTCTGTTTGTTATATCATTTACTTCAAATTGGTGCTTGTAAATAATTATAACTGCGGTATAATTATTTAGCACATTAAATCGATTGTTGTCAATTTTTCCATCTAATTGGTGATTAAATAAATTTCTCGAGACGTACTGAAGGTATAAATTTAATTCTTATAAAACTTGAACACATCACCGGGAATTTCATTTTGTTATTCTTCTAATTCATTTACCTTTATTAAATGAAACCATTTACATATAATGTTTAACATTCATAATTGATTTTTTTGAAAATATTTTCATTTCTTTGCACAAAACAGAGAAAACAATTCTTAGCTATTTTGTAAATTAGGTGTATCTGCAAAATAGCATATATGATTGTCTGCTATTTTGTAAATTCAAATTTTTTATATTAATATATTGAGCTCATAAAAATCAAATACAATTTTTGTTCCAAACATATTTTGGATGGTTTTCATCATGAATCACTTGTGACATTTCCCTATTTTATTGTCGATTTTTATAATTTATAGGGATTTTTTCCCGAGAATTTCAATAATTCATTGCAGTATAGCATTTTTGAAAAGTACGCTCAGTTTTGTAGGCAATAAATAACTGATTTATGATTATTTTTTTTTCTGCTTAAAAATTTACTAATATGTAATAATTATCAGATTTAAGACGATTAATTTAACCAAAATAAGACTAGATATGATATGTATAGAATTTGATACATAAGATTTAATTGCTATAATATTATTTTGAAATATAGTTATCAAAAAGAAAACTTTCAAAAAAATCTTTAATAAATTAAGCTAACATTCTAAATGATCAGCTTTCGTAATTAGCTACAAATATTTTTACAAGCAGATTATTTAGATTATATTTCAGAAATGCTTAAAACTAAATCTAGAATTCCTACAATTTTATTTGAGTAAAAATATTTCTGGAAAAATTTAAATGTCTAGTAACTTTTCAATGAATTAAAATAAAGGCATACATTTTAATATTTCTCTTCTGATGTTTGAATGCATAAAAAGCTACCAATTATTATTTATCATAGATTTTAAGAACCTCTTTCAATATTTTAAAATTAGAATTATAAATTTTAATGAATGATTATTTATAAATAACTAAAGCAACCATTTGCATAAATAATAATAAAACTTACAGCTTGCTTAAAAATCACAGCCCAAATATATTTTTAGCCTGGAGTTACTGTTTCAAGTATTAAACTTGAAAAGTTAAACATTCTTAAGTAGTCAATTCTTTAATATTGTGTTAGAATAGTACATTAGTGACTGAAAAGTATATATGCCGGAGATTTCAGTCATGGAGAGGGAGGCAGGCATGAAGACAAAACTGTGTTTTGTCACTTTTCAATGTAAATTTAATAATGATAGGGCAGAAAAAAACACCCAATCATAGGTTCAATTTAGTTTCTTTGGACTATGAAGAATTGGGAACAAAAATGTAATAATTTATCTAGGGCACCGATTATCTACACTACATCATTCCATCAGAAATGAAATTTCAAGTAATTCTTGATTCAAATAAAATTATAAACATACATTATTATAAATTTACAAAATTTTATTGTTAAAAAATTATCAATTTATAGTGTTAAGAAATCAAGCAATGGAGGAAAGAATAAAAGAATCGAGTATTACTAACAAATGAATTTATGCAAACTCATTCTATACCTCTCAGAAGTGTTACTTTAAAAAATGTCACCAAAGCGAGGTTCACAAAACTGACTAGTGCCAACAGTGATTATAGCTACAGCAGGACGAAATCTCCTGACCCTAAGGGGTATAGCACAAAAGGGCAAGGATTTTTATGAGGCAATTACGGTTCACCAAGAAGCTCAAGTAGGGGGACGAAATCCAAACTCGTCACTGGTACAACAGTTGTACCAACCCATAAGGAAAGGTAAAAAAAATCTTGGTACAGCAGTTGTGAGCTAGAGGTTAAGTATTGGGATACACATAATAAGAAACTATGCTGTATTAATTGTGTACATAAATACTTTCTATTGGAAAGAAGCTTCATGACACCTTTAAAAAATTTAAATATCTAGTTTTATCTGTTTCTAACTGCACATAATCATTTTTTGTAATGCGATTTCATTTTCTAATTACTCATGTAAGCTTTGAAGATAATTAGTAGAATCTTTCTTTCTTAGTTTCCAAAAATGTAAGAAAATCACAAGAACAAATATTTCATGAAGTTATGGAAACAAAATTTCTTTGCAACAAGTAGAACCATTATTAAAATTACATAAAACATAATTTTCAAAATTCGAGAACAAATTATTTGATAATTAAATTTGAAAAATATTTTATTTAATGAAATGATATTTTTGGAAATTTTCTGTAAGAAATGCTACAATCTTTCTTATATTGTAATTAATTGAAATTTGATGGAAAAAAATTACTCTGAAATGCATATATTTGAGTCAAATTTGTTAACTCTAGGTCAAATATTTGTTCAACAGAGTGTCCAACTGTACAGACAGACAGAGATTCGTTTTCTTACTATGGGTTGAGTTTAATTGTAATAAATTAATTTTATTGCATCATTTTTGTCTTTAAAATCTCCGAAAAAAATGTACCATGAAGGTTTGCAAACAAATTTACTGCTAAAAGTGTCACAAATGGTCAAATGACCATTTTCTAAGGACAGTTCCAGTGTATTGATGGAGTTAATGTCAAATGATTCAGTTTTATTATGTAACTAAATCTCTAAAAAAATTAATTTAAATAAATAAAAAAATTAATTTCTTGATTTGTAGAGTTGTTTTTCTATTTTACATTGAAACTTAATTTCAGTTTATCAGCAATTGAAATTTCTTGCTTTTTTTAAAATTGTTATTTAAGAATGTGATATTTTCTTGCAAAATCAGGTTAAGAAAGAGATTCTTTGTGTAATAAAATATATATTAATTGACAGCCTTTGCAGATATTATTTGCTAAACTTAATATTTTAAATACTAAAGGATTGTTTTTTATTTTAATTATTTTGCAACATTTATTTTTTTTAAATGAAATTTTATTTATAAATATATTATTTAAAATTAAAATCTAGAGTAAAATCTAGTGCATTAAAAAATCATTAAAAAATTAAACTAAAAGAAAGTTGCTATTTAAAGTTGTGGAATAGCTTATGCACCTATTTCTTAAGTGAATTTTACTGTTTTAATGATAGGTTAAATTGAGGTAGTTTGGAAGCTTGAGATGTAATGCAAAAATATTTATTATAAACATGCTAATTTGTTTCAGGGACATATTACATTCCATCTTGATACTAATTAAAATTAAGAGATTTTTGTCGCTTTTTAATTAAATATATTACAGTTATTTTTTGTCCGATATAAATCTAATACGAAATATAATATTACTTTTAAAGCAATTAAAAAATAAAAACGTATATTTTTTGAAGCATTGCATATTTATTTATTTTTTTAAATTTATTTATTATTATTATTTTTATTATAATAAATTATTATTAGAATTATTTATAATAATAATTATTTTTTTTATATTTTTTATAAGTGTACAATGTCAGTTTTAAAAACAATACAGATTTGTTAAAATGTTGCTTTTTTCCCTTAGTTTAATCATGAACATAGTGTGACTGATTGACTTTTATTTTCCAATTTTAGAACTAAATTTTAGTTAATGAGAAATAATTTGTCTAAATTATTTTTAGTTTTATTTTCCTTTACTTTAAATCACTATAAATCTCAAAATTTAGATTTAATTTGTTATTATTTATACTAAAATAATGAATGTGTATGATTTTCTGTTGGCCAGAGTATTTATCTTGGAACTATGAAATATGACATCTATATCCTTTCAAATATTCTCCTTGAAATAATATTTCTTTGAAATTTTAACTTATTAAACTTCATAGGAAATTTCATTGTTTGTGTGTAACAATTCCCAAAAGTATTATTGTACAATAATAATAATAATAATAATACATAATTTTAAAATTAAAATAAAGGTTTTTTTAATGTTACTTACTTAACAGCCATATAGACTGTTTTTCTTATTGACATATTAAAAGAATAATAATAAATAATTGTATTATTATTTTGAAATTTAAACTATATTCATTATCTTTTTATATATTTAATCATGTGATGCTTTTCCTTGTGTTTTAAAGTCACGGGGGAAAAATTGTCTTTACTATGTAGTATTTTACTTGAGAAATAGAATTATGAAGTTAGAATATTGTGAAATTCAAGGGATGAATGAGTTAGATAATTATGTTTTTAGTAGTGCTGTAATGGGCTTCCTATCAGAAGATCCTTATAATCAGTGAATAGTTTATGTATGAAACTATTTGAATAGTATGGACTTAATGTCTGTGGCAATTTAATGCATAAAAAATAAGAGGAATCGTGGATATGAAAATATGTCTAAGATATTTATTTATAACGAATTCCCCACAAACTAGGTGGGTAGTTAAAAAACATTTTGCATTAAATCATTCAAGAATGAATATGTATATTAATATTTCTGTTTATTTTTCAGCTGATTCACTGACTAATGGAAATTCTTCATATGTAAAACTCTTATCAAAACAAAACATCACCAAAGAGTATATTTTACATTTAGCTGTAAATAAGTAAGTCTCCCCACACCCCATTTTTTTTGAAAATTGTTCTTGAAAGGTACATTCAAATAGTATTTTAATAAAATTTAATAAATAGTAGGTCCTGTTTTCTTAAATATATGTATTTTTTTGTAATGAATATACATGTACATAGATGTTTTCAAAAAATTAGAATTAACATGATCTTAAATTAAATGAACTCATTATATTTAAAAAGTAAGAAAGCATTAGAATAAATTGAAATTAAAATTAGGTTAAAGACTTATTGAAGCTTAGTATTTCAAACTGATTAATAATTACAAATCTTAACTTTTTAAAGCATGCTTTAATATTTTTTTAATTGAAAGAAATATAAGGTAATTACTGTTAATTATAAGTAATGAATTAAATAGCACTTGCAGTGCTTTTAAATCAGTATTTTATAGCATCTCAGAGTTATTAATTGTCTTCGGAGTTTTACAGCAAATTATTTAAATTTTGTTTTCTTGTGTTGTTAATTAAATATATAAAATTATTATTTTGTGTAAATTAATAGAATTCTGATTTCTTTTTACTACTGCATCTGAAGTAATATGATATTTAAATACAATTATTATTGCTTTATATTATCAAACATTTATAAACTAGTTTATCCATATAAAGTTGCATATGTATATGTTTCTTTGAATTTCATAAAATTCTACAAATATTGATTGATTTAAACAAAAAAAAAGATATTGCACTTTATTAACAGTATAATTAAAAGAGTGAAGTGATGGTAAATTTTTTTTATATTTATCATCCATTACTTTTAAGCATACTATTATATTAAAAATATTTTTACATATTGTACTGAAAAAAAAAGGTTTTCTATGCCATTAATTTTATTTCTGTACAACTATTTCTCTAATTTTAATAATTTTTTAAATTTATGTTATATAACTTGCAATGATATTTTTTGTTATTTTAAAGTGTTAAACCTGTTTTATTACATTTCTAACTTATACAGTTTTGTCAATGTTAAAGTTAATTTCTTCTGGCATTATCACTTTTGTCTTTATTATACAGAATTACCTTTTTATATCTACATTTAATAACATTACCTTTAAATACAATATTTTAAAATTTTTGTTATTAATCTTGTTTGATTGACTTTTTTTGCTACCGATTTTCAGTTTTAGATTTTTAATATGGTCCTTTAGTGTATATATATGTGTCTTTATTTTCTTGCCTTGAGTTCACTGAATTGAATTTTTATTATATTATGTATATTTTGTTGGATCAGTCTTCAATTCATACTTTTTTAAAAGTGTGAATGGACATACTCTTTTAGCTTTGTATTTTCAAATTACTGACTTTCATTTTTTATTACTAATAATATATGTTAACTTCATGTATCTAGGATTATAATAGTTTTTTTCTTCTTTTTTTAAAAAATCAACTTTGCCTTATTATCATAGTTCAACTTCAAATATTTAATTTTGAATATTTGATTAAATACTATAGAAATATTTATTATGAATGTTCCTAAATTGAATATAAATAAATATGGGTGACCATTATTTACTTAAACTTTATCTAAATTTTGTAATTGTTAGAATTCTGTTAACAGCAACAGATATGAAGATATCTATGCATGTTATTAATTCAGTGTACTACAATCTTTGTCTTTACTGCCTTTTAGATAATCTTTGCTTAAAATAGTATTTTAAGTTAAAACTTTATATCTTAAAGAAATCATTATGGTACTACTCTCTTGATCAATTGTATTGTTGTTATATAGGAAATCCATTTAATTTTTAAATAAAAAAAATTAGAAATTGTAAAGACTTTTTATTGGAAATAATTAGAATTGATGGGGCAGAAAAACCTCATAAGAGGAGTCAGTAGACTAAATTTTTTCATATATTTGCTTTTTTTATTTTTATGTATTTTGATCTCTATTTTGACTTTTCAATGATGTAATTCTTTTGTCCCTGTTCACACTAGAAGACAATTAAAACAAATTTTTTAAAAAGTAAGCAGATGTTTTACATTAAGTGCCACACTTGCTTTGACAAATAGAAATATAAACACTGGGCTTTAATCCATGGCTGTTTCTGTAAAACCTTTCATTTTTTAAAATTTTATTTATTATTGTATTGTAGTTAAATGTATTGTAATCGATTGAAATGTTTAGACTCCTTCATTCTATTTTGTTTTTGACTGTTTTTTTCCCTTGGTCATCATGATGTGGCTATACAAATTTTTTTTATCTATCTCTGTGTTATTTTTTTTGTTGCTTTTGATTTTTTCGGATAGTTTAATAGAAACTTTTAACTATGCATACAATTTAAAAAAAGCCTTTAAAAATGATTTAATTTTATAAAATTTGTGAAACAATTACAAACTTTGTTATTTTATTATTATTATTTATTTTTTTGCATTTTAAGGGTCAAGGTTAATATTAAAAGAGATTTTAAATGAGAAAAAAAGCAGATAAAAGCTTATTGGCATCATAATAAACTGACATAATCTTAATACAAATTGTGAAAAATATTGTCATTTGCACAAATTGTTTGAAAGTGTTAAAAAGAATTATGATATGTCAAGCTCATTTATTTAAAGTTATCTTACCTGTATCAATAGCTATGAATTATCTTTTTCAGAATATACGATGGTACTCTATGTATTATACCATAAACACTAGGTGCTTTATAGTCTATACATCTACTAATATTTTGTTAGTTGAATAAGAACATTTAATTAATAAACTAATTAATTGAATAGGAACTTATATTCTTTAAATTGAAACTGAGAGTACCTTATTCTCATTGAAACATGAATATGCTAAATAACTACTTAAACTATAATTTTTGTACTTATATCTTATGTACCTTTTTCTAAAAAAATACATAAATCGTATAATTTAACATTTGATGATTTGGGTTGTTTGTAAAAAAATTTGAAATCATATAATACAAAAGTGTATGTACTGTGCTCTTACTTATATATAGGGGATATAAATACTGATTGAGCCATGGTTACAGTTATAATTAATGAAGTAAATAAACTTTCTCTTGATGAATGGTGCAAGGAAAATGTTATAATAGTGAATTTTATAAAATGAATATATGCATTGTTTATTGTAACCAATAACAAAGACTTTATAATAAAAATCCAAAGCTGAATATCAGAAATTGCCAATTTCTGATATTTAGCTCTCAAATCTCATTCATAGAAATAATCAATGAAGATTACTTTTTTGCATGAATGTGTATCATTAGGCTTCCTCTAATTGGTGTAATGGTCGTTTTAAGGCCTCAGCAAATTATCAGTGCATTACGTATTAAAACAGAGAATAATATTAACAATTCTTTCAATTAAAGCTTTGTAATAAATTGAAAAGATTTTACCCAAAATAAAAATGTAAATTCTCTTTCAATAGAATGAAAATTCTGAAGAATATGAAAACACATGTTCTTATGAGTTAGATTTCTAAATATTTGAAACAGTTTTTTTGTTTTGTTTTCCATTAAAATGAATTAACGAAACTTATTGTTGATTTTATTCTGTAAATCTATTAAACAGCTTTATTGAGATATCAGGTATAAGTCTGTCAAATATTTTAAAAATCTCTAAATTTAATTATAGGAAGGTTTTAAATATTTCCATGCTTAAATAAATATTTTCATATGTGACAATTTTATCATTTCAAATGGTGAAATTTATTTCTAAATGTTCAGAATTTCTTACTAATTATATAATTTAGATATTGCTGTACATTAATTTAAAAATTATCTCAAAACATTTTTATTGGTATTTCTTTAATTAATTTAAATCTTTACTTAAATTAATGCAAACCTTTTCATTTCAGTCAAGCCCAACCTCAGCTTGCTGTTGCTTTATCAACAAATGAAATTTTATACTTTGATGTTATGACTCAAGCAAAATCAACAACTTTTAAAGGTAAAAGTTAATATATATAAAATTTTAAATTTTTGATGAATTATTTGTCATATTTTTCTTAATTATTGCTGAAATTAATAATAAATTTTAAAGAATTTTGAAAACAAATATGGTTCCTTCTTATGTTAAGATATTTCAATATTTCATTTTTGATCAGATTTAAAAGTAATTTAAAAAGTGTATTAAAGAAAATTATTAATTATCAAAAACTATGTGCCCTTAGATTTATTTAGCTAGGAGACTTATTTAATTAATATATAATTATGTATTTTTTTAAAAAAAGCTTTATAATATTGCTTACTATATCGAATAAATCGATTTATTTTATTAATTGTTTTAAGCTCATCTTATATTTTTGTTTGTCTGTTAATATATTGATGAGATATTGCTGTATCTTTTTGGAGATAAAATACTGGAAACTGTGAAAGTTTCTAACATTTTGGTTTTCAATACATTTAAATGTATGCCTGATTAATTAATAAATGAAAGAACTTTTAATAATTTTAAAGGACAAAAGCTAAGCAAAAGCAAAAGAACTGGGATTTACTGGCAAATGTCATAAAGAGAAAATGTAAAATTACATTAAAAAACTATGGTGAACATAACATTATTGTGAATCCGTGTGATTTCTGTGAAAACCCATATTCTAGAATTGTCAATTTTGTTATGGCAAAAACAGTTATCAAATATCTCATTGATTCTCCCTGTTTTTGATGTACTATTAGGTAAATATTAACTATTAATAAAGCAAAAATTTTATGCAAATTGCAAAATAAATAAATATTGATAAAATACCCACAGAGTAATTTTATGAAATACGCTTTTGCAACCATTAGCAGTTAGAAAAAGTTGTTTTATTTTTTAAGTACAATCAATTTTTTTCTATAATGAGTATTTTATATTCTATTCCTGTTTTGTGTAATAGTAGTTTATATCTCCCACTAGTGGCAAAATTACTTGCATCTTACATGGCATTTAATGCATTTTGCTTGAATTCAAAAGTGCGTGCCTTCAACACAATTTTAAAAAAATAGTTCTGAATCTAATAATTTCTTCAAATTTAATTAATGTAATAATTTCTATTGGAATTTTTTTTGAAATGGCAATACCTTCTTATTTTTAACAGTTTGTTTGTTCAGTTATAAATTACTTCAATATCAGTTATAAATTATTGCAATATAAATTTATTGAATAAATGATTATAATATATTTAATTATAGATGTTCTATTAAATAATATTTGTTGTATTTATTTGGATTAATATTATAATAATATTATATGATTATGTGAGTATTTCATGATATATTGAGGAATGCTTAAAAGTAAAATAAGAAATAATTCTTATATATTTTTAATTTTAGGCCATGAAAAATCTTTGACTGGAATAAAATTTAGCCAGGAAACTCCTACAACATTTTTCTCAAGTTCAATCGATGGAAGAGTATTGTGAGTTTCATATTTATTTATTACAGTTTCTATTATTTTCTAAATTTACATGCTTTCTCTGATTATTCTTTTCCTCCACACACTTTTTATTTATCTTGTTTTGTTTCTAAAATAAAGAGATTTGTAATTGATTTGTTATTCATTTCTTATTATTGAACTTCTGTATTCTGCATTCTTGTGAGAATACAAGAATTTAACATTTTTCGAATTAACAGTTGATAGATAGATTTATTCAATGTAGATTCCTTACTAGTGGTATCAAATGGTAATCAATAAAAAAACATTGGTTTCGAGTATTTATAGAAATAAATTGTAAATTTAAGTCTAATAAGTAGTAAATTACTTGCATAAAAAATTGCTTTTTAGTATTATAATAAAGGCATGCCTTTAAAACTGATTTCACCAAATTTATTTTAGTGTTTGGGATTCTAGAAGTGGAGTAAGTCCTGTACAAACATTTTTAGGTAGGCTAGTTTATGTCAATGCTTCAATTTTTTTTGTATTGTTATTTTTTTATATGTTGAATTTTTGTCAGTAATGATGATTAAACTAATAAGTAAGTTAGAAGTAATTTTCTAGTGGTTTTTTTAATGTATCTATAATAATACATTTGTAATTGCATTTTGTACTTCATAAGTATTTTTAGAAAATATTGTTTTTGTAAATTAATGAAAAACTCTGCTTTTTTTTAAAAAAAAAAACATTATTCATGAATAGGAACTAATTTTCTCTCTTCAGTTTCTGTAAAAATTGTGTGGTCATCAAAGTAAAAAAAAAGTTTTAATTTCTTATTAGAATTGCTGATTTGGGTATTAAATCTAATATTTTACATATTTTTAATATCCTTATGATTTTTTTTGAATGAATATTCTTATATTTCATAGTTCTTATTTCATTTTTTGGAACGTTCAGTGATGTCAAAAATGAAAACTAGTATTTAAAAAAATTCTTTGAAGTCATATGATTGAAATTGTAATTTTTATTGAAATGTGAATTGCTTTCAGATGATAGTGATGGTCCAGCAAAACCTCTTACTTGTTTTGATTTAAACTCAGATGAAGCATATCTCTGTGCTGGAACAGAACTCATTCGCCAGGACTCCTTTCTGCTATTTTGGTATTATTCATTTTTTTAAAATTCTTAAATAATATTATTCAAATGTCCTTAAAAAATATTTTTTAAATATTTAGATTTCCACTTATATTTTTTAAATGATGTGTAAAATAATGCTAATTTTATTTTGTTAATATATATATATATTTAGATTTCTACTTACAGTTGCTTAAAACATTGAAAGTACACCCTTTTTTTACTTGATAAATCTGAATTTCAATACAAAACAACACATTAAATAGAAGTACAAATATATTTTTATTTTTACACATAACAAATAATTTAATTTAAAGTAAAAATAAAGATAAATCAGCAAAAAACCTTTAAACTGAAAAATATCAAAATCATTTAAATTAAAAGTGCAGATTTTTGCCTCAAAAAATTGTGAATGCACCAACAAAATTTTTGTAATATCGCACAAAGAAAGTGTAAATATTTAGTTGCATGTTTTGGGGCTTTTATAATGTCTTTTAGATGTTATAGTACTGATTTGACCAATTTTTGTGGTATTCGAACCGCTATTTTGAATGTGGTTCACAGATATTCAATGGCATTGATATCGGAATACTGTTGTAGTGAGTGTAAATGCTGTTTGCAATGAGAAAACACCATTGTTTTAGGTTACATGCATTGTTTTTTGAGTTATTGTCCTGCTGGGAAATGAAATTTCCTCCTAAAACCAAATTTATTGCCCTTTCCTTCAGAGTTCTTTGGCCATATGTATCACCCAACTTGTTGCAGAAATTTCTGAAATCGTAGTCAGAAATGTAAGCACTAAAATTGTGCAAAATGTCATTAGACAGGTTGGATATAAAAGTCAAATTGTTAGAGAGAAACCGTTCATCAGATTGCAAAATCAGAAAAAGCATTTATAGTTTTCAAAAACTTATCAATTGAAGACCAATAACTTTTAGAAAAAAGTTATACTTATTGATGACAGAAAATGCAACTTTTTTGGCAGAATCAGTTGTTACAATGAACGAGGAAAGCCTAATATTCTTTGGATTAAAAAAAATTATGTTTTATAGTTAAACACCATGGTAACTCTATCCTGATTTAGGGTGGTATGGCTTCATCCAGGATTGGAAATTTATTTCTTATTGATGACATTATGGACCATATGGTTTAGATAAATATACATCATAGCAATCTTACAGAAAGTGCTAAAAATTTAGTTTTAGGTGGAAATTTCCTTTTCCAGTAGGACAATGATCCCAAAAAGAATTCACGTAATGTTAAATAAATAGTGTTTTTTCATTGCAAATAGCATTTAGGCACACTACCACAGTATCCTGATATCAATGCATTGAATATTTGGGGACCACATTCAAAATAGTGGTTCAAAAACACAAAATTAGAAAGAAATCCTTTTAAAATAATTGTTGCAAGAAGAATAGGTAAAATATCTACCAATACCTCCAAAAATTGGTCGAATTAATTCCATGTTTAAAAGACATTATAAAGGCCCCAAAAAATGCAATTAAATATTTACACTTTCTTTCTTTGCTAGATATCATTAAAATTTCGTTAGTGTATTCTCGATTTTTTGAGGCAAAAATCTGTGAATGTTTACTTTAAATGTTTCTGATATTTTTCAGTTTAGAGGTTTTTCGTTTATTTTACTTTATTTTAACCTTAAATTAAACCATTTGTTAAATGTAAAAATAAAAATATGTTTGGATTTCTCAGTAATGTCTTATTTGTTTTTAAAGTCAGATTTATCAAGTAAAAGTAAGGTGTACTTTCAATTTTTTGAGTGACAGTATATATATTTTAAATTTTTAATATAATGCTTATTCTATTATGTTATTATCTATTTTTAAATAATTAAAATGTAATATTTAAGACTAATGTTTAATTTATTGTTAGTTTTATTTTTATTTTGAAAATTGTTGTGTGAAAATTTATAGATAAAAGATTTTTCCAAAATCTTTAAATAATACTGTTACGTTTTTAGCGTAACGGATTCGGATTGAATGGACTTTACTTGAATACAGCAGAAATAAATTTATTTACAGGGTGACGATTAAGTAAAACTTCTGATAAAACCAATACAGCAGTCAACAGTTACTTACAGCGTAAATACAAGCCTTAATAAAACTCACTGCAAAACATCTACCATATAGCACAGTAATCAGTAAATCACAGCGAGCTCAATAATACAACGTTAACAACAAATGTAAACACAGCTCACCAATAACAAGTGAGAAAAGTAATTCGTTAGTTCAGCGAGACGCTTCTCTTCCGAGAGGAAAGTGCCGAAACTACGGCAACCCGTCCCTTATATAGCCGAGCGAGCGAGCGCGTGGTAACGCGGAGCTTCATGAAAGATCCAGCGGCTGCCAGACTATACTTTTCGTCAAATCAACTCGGCTGGCACCAAGCGTTTTCACTGCCGTCGCCAACGCCTTCTTCTTCGGTGCATTTCCGCGGCGTTCGCCCGCTTGTAACATTACTAATATTTAAAGAAAAAGTTTAATTTAAATTTTATTTTAAAAAAGAGATTTGTTTTAGTTATCATCTAGAAGTTATGAGCTTTTTAAATTGTGAAATATCGAGGCCTTTAATTAAAAGCTATGTATGTATATATATGTGCAGTGTTTAATAATAGGGAGTCAGAATAATTTGTAATAGAGACATATAAACAAATGATCCCATATAACCACCAAATTTATTTATTAGTATATGAAATAATAATAATTTGTCAAATAAATATATCAATATCTGTAAGTTCCAGAGCTTCAAATTTATGTTGGAGTGTAAAGAATATTTTATAGAAATCATTGGAAGATATATGCCTCTTACAGAATTCTTTTATTTATTTTAATTGAAAATTTCAGGAAATGCTAAACTATGTTTTGATTTTCATTGGAAGTTTGGAATTGTAACATATATCTTTTATGGTGCATCTTTTAGTTCAATCCTTCTATTTCTAGGATCCAGCAATAGGTTTAATTGTGGAGTATCTTGACTGAAATATTTCAGATTTAACAGTATTTGTTTGAAAACAGTTGAAACAAAATGTATTTTTATGGATACTTTTTAAGGAAGTGATGCCTGAATCTTTTTTTTTTATAAAATGAAGCACAATGCTCTTTTTTCTTTACTGTTTTTAGCTAATTTCAATATAAAACAGCAAATCAAACCAAATTTGCCTTTTTTTCTTGAAAAAAAAAGTGTAAAAGAATGCTCTTTGGAGTGATATGAATCACATGTCGTTAGTTCTCTAGAAGATGCAAATACGGTGTGCATTAATTTTGTTAGGATGATGCATCTAATGTTTGGTGTATGAGCTGGGCAAAAATATTTTTGTCCTAACGGCATTGGGCTATAGTTCAAAATTAAGATATTTCTACCAAAATAGCTAAAAAAAAAATTGGTCATTATTCTAAAAAATCAAATTAATATGACTTGAGTGAGAGATTTGGAATGTAACACATTTTAAAACAACAACCTCCTCATTATTTATGGAATTTTTTTTTTTAAAAAATGTTTTTTAAAGAATTATATGTGTTTTTCTAACATTGGTTAAAAGGCATTTTTCACACACACGCACACATATATATAAGCAATGAAATTTTAAAATAAAATCAAACACTAACAAATTTCCAAATTTCTATCTTAATAGTAACATCATTCTAAAATATTCTCTTATTTCATGATCTGTTCCACTTGTTCTAATTAATTAATTCAACAGAAACTTTATAAAATTGATTAATTGGCTAAAAGTAGACTAATTCCCACATTTCGAGTGAAGAAATAAAAATTGTTCAGCTAAGCACATTCCTTTAAAAGATCTCTATGATTCCCTTGCACAAGCTGTACATATTATTGACATAAAGATCCCTATTAAAATCTAAAAGTATAAATCCATAGAGATAAAACTTTCATCAGCTTTTTGTCTTTCTATTTTGTGTCGTTCTGAATGGTACTCACCACTTCAGCTTGTAAATAAAGTGTGCTTCCAATGATAGAATAAAACGAACTTAAAATTTCGAAGTGTCATCTATGTCTTTAAAACCGCCTTCTGTTTTCAACAAATAATAATAATTATATATATATAAACAAACAAACAAACTTGGATAATGTTCAGTCAATTTATAAAGAGGCTGCACAAATTTCTTTTTATTCATCAAGGCTACAGATATTCATTAGTACTTGTTAAATGAGTTATCAAATTTAGAGAATGAGTGTCATAAATTTATATTTAACCAGAAATCTCATATAATGAATGCTAAATGATAGATGCATTGGTTTTTTTTTATATAAGGGTGTGATATCCTAATATTTATTCTCATATTTTTATTTTATAGGGATAGGAGAACAGGAATGAATGTTGGAGGCTATTGGAATTCCCATACTGATGAAATTTCTCATGTAAAATTTTATCTTATTCATTCAAATAAAATGTAGTAACTAAGCAGTCTATTATTTAAAATTGCTTTAATTAATTAGATGAGGCTTTAAACTAAATATTATCAAGCAATTTAAACATTGTAAATGGTACATTTTAGAAATATATTGAAACTTTTATGTATAAATGTGTTTATTATATCTTAAGAACATATATTTGAGTATTATATTTTATTTAAGTAAGAATTAGATTTTAAAATTCAGTTAAAAATCATAATTATTTTACATATTATTATAAGTGCACAATTTAAAAAAATTAGATAAAAGAAATTGTTTTTAACATTAAAATATTCTTGTATAATTGTTAAACTGAAAAATCTACTGAACTTTTTTGTTGCATAATATGACTTAGATCTTTTAAATTCTTTGTTTATGTCTTCAGGTGCAGTTTCATTCAAGTTGCAATTATGGATTAGCAAGTTCATCAGTGGATGGTCTTATCAACATATTTGATTTAACTCAGAATAATGAGGATGATGCATTGACAAATACTCTAAATACTGAAACATCTGTGGTAAACTTCTATGAATTATTAATTATACATCTTCATTCTTTCCTTGGAATTATTTTCTTTTTTTAATGTAAATTAAATGATAAAATTATTTATAAGCTTTAAATTTAATAATATTCTCATTGATGGCCTGGAAGCCATTCAATTCTCCAGTGTTTTTTTTTTTTTTTTCATGTTCCTCTTTGTTATTTATTTTTTGCAAATGTGTAAAAATTTATTTAAAAAAAGACATATCAGTAACACAATAACAATTTATTTCACCTGATTAAAGTGTATACATTATTTTCAGAATGAATAAAACATTGCAAAAAATATATGCTTTAAATATAAAATACTACAAAATAAAAAAACAAATAAATTAATTAAAAAGTCAGAAAATTAAAATTCTAGAAGATGATACAAGATAAATACTTAAGGATATTAATAAAATATGCCAGGAATAATATTTACATAAATTATAATTCTTCTATATGAAATATTAATTTGAAAATCTATTCAAAAATATAAAATGACTTTTGATAAACTCAGATTATTTTGGAACTGGATCAGAATCGAAAATGTATTTCTAATGATTTGCAATAATTGATTTATATAGCAGTCATAATCTTGTGATATTCTGAATCGCTCTTTGCTAATAGAAATATGATATGAGCATGCATTTGCACTCATACACACAATAGATAAAAGTTTTATTAATTCATCTAATTAAAAAGGAATAAACCCCTTTCTTGGTATTTAAAATAATATGACAGTATTTTAACTTATTGTTTACAATTAAGAGGTATGAAAAATATTTAAGTGGTTTTAAAATTTTCCTTAAAAATGTTTTAACAAGTAATGAAGATGACCATTTTTCTAACTATGTATGATTGTTATTTAACTGTGTTTTAAAACACAATTTTATCTGATACCAGCAGTGCTAATTATAATTAAATTTTAGTTATTCGAATGCTGTATCACCTAAAATTCTTTCATTCCAATCTTTGAAATTTAACTACAATCTATTATCTATATTAAGAAAGGAATATATTCTTTGATATTATTTCAGAATAAGTTTACATGGGGACCTGATGATCATATTTCATGTATTACTGGTACAGAAGAATACCAATTTTGGTCAGCAGAACAAGTAAGTTAACTTTTAGAACTTTCTTCATCTATCTTTTTTCATTATATCTATTTTTTTTTCTTCTCACCTGTTTTGAACTACAATTTATATAATAGGTTTTTCTTCATCTATAAATTTTTTTTTCACTAAATGATGATAAAAGTAAAAGGTAGAAATTCTTTCTTATTTATGCATGTTGTTATAATATTTAGGCTCATTAATTATTTGGAATAGGGTTTCAAATAAATAAATTCTTTCTTACTAATCAAAATCGGAATCATCATAAACAGTTAAGTTTTAAGTTATAGATTTACATATCAAAGTATGTGATGAATGAAAATGGAATGTTTAAAATTTGATCAAGAAGAATATTGGGAATATTGGGAGAAGAATACTCTAAAAATTAAAGAATTTTTTTTAATACCGAGTTTGACTAGGCAAATATTATTTTTTTAAATGTTAAAAACGTGTTTTGAAATTATTATTATTTCATCACTTTTATTTGATATTTGTTCCTTAACAAAAATGTCTTGATCTCTTATAACTTTTGAATGCATTGTTAGATTTGAGTTAAGGGTTTTTATTAACTCAAAAACCATTCTTAATTATACTACTTCAAGCATGGTTTAAGCAAAAAACCTTTTGTTAAATTTTTTAGTTCAGATATCATGTTTTATGTCCATTATTTTTCCAGCTTTTGTTTCAACATTAAAATTAACCTTTAAAACTAAGAAGGCTATCACAATGTAAGGCCTTAAGGTAGAACATCTATATCAAATATTAAATATCAATTATTTTTAGGAGGGGAATGCGTGTAAAAATAATGTACAGTGTTTGAAAGCTTTGAATTCATTATTGAATGAGCTTGCTTATTGCTTCCAGTGAATTGTTATAAGAATATAAATGTGATATTCATACATATTTTATATTGGATGCTCTGTCTTTTCTTTTTCCTAATTAATTCTGCTAATTATTTTAATTTGTTATATAATTTTGTGTGCATTCTAGTCTAGTTTGAAGGTTGCATTTTTGCTGTTTTCTTTTCTATATTAGTCACTTTTGTTGGTCTGTTTGTATCTAATTTCAATTAAATATTTTAAACATTACTTCACTATTTTAAGCACCAAATTATCATAAACATTAAAGCCATCTTACTTGTATGATAGTTAAATTTATATCATTAAAAAGAACATTTTAAAAATGCTTTTTGTATTATTGGGATTTATTACACAAAGAATCAGAGATCATGCTTAAATTTTAATTGTTCAATATTTTTAGAAAAAAAAAACCTTGGTGAAAATTTTCACATTTCAAAACATAACTGATCCAAGTTTAATACCTTTAGATTAAATGACCTGTTTTGTAGGAAATACATTTTCTTTTATTATTAATAAAAAATATTTTGATATGGTTTGATAATTTCTACATATATTTTATTTTTGCCTTTATGATTCTTTCTTTATTTATTTTTAGAATGATTATCCTGGTATTTTTATTTGTATTTTGAGACATAACTTCAAGTTTTTCCGGTCCTTTTGACTAGCTGTAGCATCAATCCCTTTTGATCTTTAATGCCTTTGTGCCCTCATAGTTATTCAAATTATCCTACATTGATCAATTTGTATATTGTGTAGGTCTGAGCAATGATGAGCACTTAGAATAATTAGCTGTATCATTAAAAAAAAGCTATGCAAGATATTTTAATAGGAAATACTTGAATTTTTAAAACCAGGATCTGCATTATCAAATTATCTAATGCAGATGATTCTAAAGTCTCATCTGTATAATATGTTTCTCCTCAGTTTGTGAGCATGAATTTAAAAGGATATCAAAATTTATGTTAGAGCATGAGAGAAGTACGAATAGAAATATTGAGTATAAAAAATATGTTTTATTTATATCACATTTCTAATTTATTACTTCAACTTGCACAAAATGAAATCAGAACTATTGTATCTCTTATAAATTTTGAATGTCTTCTTCAAATTCAATGATGCAAAATTTTGCATCATTAAATGTTGATGCAATGTCATATACCATCTATTTAACAGTTGATAGACAAATAATTATTTTTCATCTTTTTTCAACTCTTTCCTAACATATTCTGAATTTATTTTTAATGTTTTTCCAGACTAGTCCTACTCTGTCTATGACAAGAGATGATTTGACAGACCTTTCTGAGGTATGCAGTTTTTCAAAATAATATAAATTTGCAGTATCTTAAATTAATTCTATTTTATATATGTAATTATTAATACTATAATTATAGGATATGAAATCATTGTTTGCCTTTAAAATTGCACTTTAAAAATGTTTATATACTGTAAGATAATTATTAACGGCATTGTATTTTTGTGGCAACAGTTATTTTATGTTGATGTGTTTGGCAACAGTGTGAAAAATTCGATCTTGATAAAATAAAAATGGTGATTTCGTTATTCTAAGAATTTAGTCTTGTTTTATAAGTTAATAATTCAGAAGTGGGATAAGAAGTGGATAATTGTATAGTTTTAGAAAGATGTCTTTACTTGCGAGATTACGAAAAAAGGATTTAGAACTCGTTGCAGTGGAACTTGGAGAGGAAATCGGAGAAAATAATAAAGTCGTGGAATTGATAAGTTTGATCAAGAAAAGTAGGAATTATGATGAAGATATAATACATGGAATAATCGGTAACATAAATGCCGATCGAAAAGCAGAGGAAGCTGCTCTAAAACGTAAAGAAGAATTTGAACTTGCAGAAAGAAATGCTATGCGAGAACATGATTTGGCGATAAAGAAGCTGGAAATTGAAGCCAAATCGTTATCGCCAATTGCGCAAAACGCGCCCAATGTGGAAATCAGCCCGAAAATAGACTGGAAGACTCAGGTAAGAAATTTTGATTTGAAATATGACGACATTGGATTATATTTAGTACATTTTGAGAGAGTAATGAAGAGGGTAAATATGGAAACCTCTCTATGGATGGCGTGTTTGACTAGTGTTCTTCCTAGTGAAATAGTCGACATAATTATAAGAGAACCTGAAGAATTGGCTGAAAACTATTCTTATATGAAAGAACTGCTACTTAAGCGTTTCAAGCTAAGTGCTGAAAAATTTCGCCAATTGTTCTACTCGCATAAAATTAAACCTGGAGGTACGTGGCGAGAATACTACTATGAATTAGAAACTTATTTCAATGGGTGGATAAATGGGTTAAATGTAAAAACTTTTGAAAATTTAAAGGACTTAATAATATCAGATAGAATGAAGCAAGACGCACCTTTAACAGTGCAAGAATATTATATCAGTGAATGGTCACTGTTGAAGTCGCCAACGAGCTTGGCTGATAAAATTGACGAACACATTGAGCTATCTGGTCTATACATAAATAATAAGAATATTGGTGGTCAATATAATACCAAAATAAATAATCGTTCTGCTACTAATTATCGAATGATGGAGCCAATTACGTGTTATAATTGTTACGAAAAAGGTCATTTGGCACGTGATTGCGTAAAACCTAAAAGACCTAAGTTTTGTACATCATGTAGGACTGAAGGCCATGGAACTAGGGAATGTCCTAAATCACGTAGTAATCTCACAGTAAATTTATCCTCCTTATCATGCTCTAATAGAGATGTTACACTTAAAATCGTATCAATAAATGGAATGAATACAGATGCATTAATAGACACAGCGGCTGATATATCAATGATAAAATACTCATTTGCAAAGCAAATTAATGTGCTTGTTCAACCTAAAAACAATGTTATTTCTATAACAGGAATTGGAGGTGGCATAACACAATCACTTGGAATTTGTACAGTAAATGTGGCTATAGACAATTTAATTTTAAAGGATGTGAAGTTGCACGTTGTAAATGATGATACATTTCAAGGGCCATTCGTCATTGTCGGAAAGGATTTGATAGATTTTCCAAATTTAGTGATGATAAGACGGGAAGGAAAATCTAGAATGTTTCACATGGATGAATTTCGACGTTTAGCGAACATTGGAGTTGAAGAATCACCCCATGCAACTGCTATTCTGAGAGCATCAAAAACGATAACTGTTCAACCGAATATGATACAAATGTTGGAAGTTGTAGATAACAAATCAACGGATGACGAAGTGATGACTTTTGATAACGCTGATAATGAATCAAGTTCGTCTTTATTAATTCAAGATGGTAAAACACTAGTACCCATAGTTAACTGCAGCGATAATACTCTACGCTTAAAGAAGGATCGAGTTATTTTAAGAGGTGTTTGGTCGACTGAAAATGTTGATTCTATTAAATATCCCGATATCAACGGTGACAAAGAAAATCTAGTTGCTATTGCCAAAAGAGATCTCAAAGAAAAAGTTAAAATTGATGACATAAAGATTGGACCAGACACATCGGGTGAGCAAAAGCAACGTGTCTGTGACCTATTGAATGAATTCAGAAAGTGCATCGCTCTAAGTCCTAATGAGTTGGGATGTGTCAACAATACAGTCATGAAAATAGTTGAAAAGGCTGGTAGTACTCCTGTCGCTCGTTCTCCATACCGTGCTTCCCACTACGAAAGGCAGATTCTAAGAGACATTATTTTAGAAATGAAAGATCAAGGTATTGTTCGAGATAGTTCATCTGAATATAGCAGTCCCGTTTTGCTTGTAAAGAAGAAAACTGGTGAATATCGAATGGTGATTGACTACAGACAATTAAACGCGCAGACTGTCAAGGACAAATTCCCTTTACCACATATAGATGATTTATTAGACAGAATTGCTGGTTCTAGTTTGTTTTGCATTCTTGATGCCTGCCAGGGTTTTAATCAAATACCTATGGATGATGAGTCAGCTCGTAAGGCCGCGTTTACAACACCAGACGGCCACTATGAACCCACTAGACTATTCTTTGGTCTTTCAAACGGGCCTGCAGTGTTTCAACGATGTATGTCATTAGCTTTAGGCAATTTATTATGTAATGGTGTGTCGTGTTTCATAGATGACATATTTTTTGGATCCTCTAACTTTGAAAATATGATCAATATGCTTAGAGCAGTGCTCGAAAAATTGTGCAATGCAGGGATAACGTTGAAACTATCAAAGTGTGAGTTTGCTAAAAAAGAGATTGAATATTTAGGATTTGTTGTCAGCAAGGATGGTATCAAACCTGGACCCAGAAAACTTGCTGCTGTTGCCGAATTCCCTGTTCCCCAAAAAAGGGATGAAGTTCAGAGATTTTTAGGATTGACTGGATTCTTCCGTCGCTTCATTGCTGGATATGCGTCAATTGCAGCTCCTTTAACCCGCTTATTAAAGAATGGTCAATTATTTGTCTGGACCAATGAACATCAAACTTCTTTTGAAAGATTACGTAATCTTCTTGTATCCAAACCAGTCTTGAAATTGTTTGATCCTCGGGATGAAACCGAACTGCACACCGATGCAAGCTCCGTGGGTTTGGCTGGAATGCTACTTCAGAGAGACAGAGATAATACCCTTCGCTTGGTCTATTGTGTAAGCAGACGTACTAATTCAGATGAAGAAAATTATCATTCGAGCCGATTGGAGCTACTGGCTGTTGTTTGGTCTCTCAGTTGCCTTAGATCCCTTCTTCTTGGTCTTCGATTTACTATTATTACAGATTGTTCTGCAATTATATATCTAAAAACTCAAAAAAATATAAGGCCCCAAACGGCAAGGTGGATAGAACAGCTAAGTGAATTCAATTACGATGTTAAGCATAAATCCGGTGACCAGATGACCCATGTGGACGCCCTGAGTCGCGCACCAGTAGAAGACGAAGATCCTGAACAATCTAAAGAAGCCACTGAATGCAGCCCATTAGATATAATAGTGAAATGTCCGGACCAACTAGTCGAAATTGATACCAGTATTCCATTAAATATAAGTGAGAAACCGCGTGTCTATTATATAAGTACTGAAGAAGACAAAGTAGCTTTAATTCAGTCCCAGGACGAAGAGTTAAACAATATCATTAAAATATTAAAATGCTCCAAGAAAAAAGGGGAAAAGAAAAATATTGTCAGTAAATATGAACTTATAAACGGAATACTGTACCGCTTACAAATTGACAACGGTGTCTGCAAAAAAATTGTTTGTAATGCCACGATCTATGAGGAAATATTTAGTTGTACGCTTTCACGATTTTTCGGTTCATTTTGGAGTTGACAAGGTCAAATTACTTATAACACAGCATTTCTGGTTTCCTCGAATGTCAGAATATGTAAAACAGCATATAAATCAATGCGTTACATGTGCTTTTACGAAAGTACCCGCCGGAAAAGTTCAGGGTAAACTCAATCCAATTCCGCCAGGTAAACGACCCTTTGAAATAGTACACATGGACTTTTTGGGACCCTTTAACGCTAGTTCGAATCGCAATACTGAACTATTAGTAATAATTGATAATTTGACAAAATTTGTTCGTTTACGTGCATGTACTAGTTGCTCTACTAAATGTGTATTGAAGTACTTTGAAGAATTCATAAATGACTTTGGAAGTCCTATCAGAGTCGTTACTGACCGAGGCTCATGTTTCACATCATCAGCATTTAAAGAATTCTGCATGAAGCATGGCGTAAAACATACTGTGAACTGCTCGCAAAGACCAGCTGCTAATGGACAAGTGGAGCGGATAAATCGTGTGCTTATACCTATGATTTCCTCAAATGTGCATGCAGATAACCATAGGGACTGGGACAAGATGTTGCCTGAAATCCAGAGATGCATTAATTGGTCGCCCAGCAAATCTACAGGCAAAGCGCCATTCCACCTATTATTTGGATACAAGCCTAGAAAACTTGATAATTTTCCAAGAGAATTGCTTCCAATGTCGGATGAATATGTTTCTCCTGGAGTACTGCAAGAAGAAGCACGAAACGATATACTGAAAGCACAAGAGAAAATGAAGTCCAATTTTGATAAGCATCACTGTGATGCACATACATATTCTGTTGGCGATGTTGTCGTTGTAAAACGGTTACCTGAAACCACTCCTGGGAGACGCACAAAAACGCAAGTTCGATACAGAGGACCCCTTGTAGTTGTGAAGGTGTTTCCATCTGATGTATATCAAGTCACAGATTTTAGAACAAAAGCACAAGGACGTGTAAGACGGCATTATACAACTACAGCTCATGCATCGCAGATGAAACTATTTCACATTGTAAATGAAGATGAAATCGTTGACGTTGACTATGATGATGAAGAGGAAGATATGGTTAATGAACTCCCAAATGCTCCACGAGAAAATAGAATAAAAAAATTGCCAACATACCTTCAGGACTATGTACTTTGAATAATTTACAATGTGCCTCCTTTTCGTAATTTTATGGACAGGGTCGTCCATTTTTTTCAGGATGGCCGAATGTAAGATAATTATTAACGGCATTGTATTTTTGTGGCAACAGTTATTTTATGTTGATGTGTTTGGCAACAGTGTGAAAAATTCGATCTTGATAAAATAAAAATGGTGATTTCGTTATTCTAAGAATTTAGTCTTGTTTTATAAGTTAATAATACTTTAAATTATTTCTTAACAATTTAAACATTATACTTTATTCATATAATAAAATTTGGTTTTGATAGTTGCTAAATTTCTGCTGAAAATTGCTCATCTTGTATAAAATAAGTGCTCTGTTTACTTTTCCTGTTATGTACTATATGTGTAATGAAAAACATATTTAATTGTGGTATTATTTAGAATTTGTGTCATTCCTATGATATCATATGTGAAGAAACCACCTGACAAAAATATTGAAATATAAAAATGTTACTTTTATCAAAAGGCTAGGTTAAGTTAATCTTCAAGTTTCTGTCTGTAATGCAGAAAAACTTGATTTGGTATAGTTTTTTTTTAAAAAAATCTCCTTCTCTCGGAATTTAGAGTAAAAAAAGTTGCAAAGAAAATGGATTTTTTTTTTGTCTGTGTAAAATGGAAGATTTATCTTATAAAGCGTAATTCATTGTTTGAAGATTATGCTTTAATTCTTGGGGGAGGGGGGAGATTTTTGCACAGATCTAATTGTTTTATGTATTTATAAGAAGTAATGATATCTACAAAAATATGTACTTACAAATTAACATCATTTCTAAATTTTGTATGTATAATATTGTTATATACTTTCAGTGTAAAATCGATTATTTGGTTGATACTTTCCTGGCTAATCAGTCATTTTATCTTGTTAGTGGAACCAACGAGTAAGCATTAATTTAGTTTTTAATTATATTATTTATTTGTAAAGTTACTTAAATTGAATAAGTATTTATGAATGAATATGTATTATCTTATGCTCATTTGAACTAATTTTTTTGTTTATTGAAATCCTTTTTATTTTTCATACTATATAGGATAAAGTTATACATTTTATTTGGAACAAAGTATGCAATGCTCTCGCTTTTCACAGCAATTATTCTTATTACTTATAGCATTGTAACTGTATATAAATATTTTCTTTAACATTGATGAAAGTCTTATCTTTTATGCATCAAAAAAGTGGAATTGACTATTATTAGAAAATGAGTAAGTAAAGCTAGAATTTCTATAAAAATATGGTCAAGTATTGCACTTAAAACATTCACAAATTTCATATGTTACAATCAAAATCCAGTTTCAAATGTAAATGGATTGTATAATAGGTTTTAATATTCATTTATACCACCTTAAATATAGTAAAGGGAAATCGAACAGTAAATTGGAAATGTTTCTTGTTGTGCTACATAAAGCAAATGAAAGCTAATTAGTCATAATTTCCACCTAATGATAATTTATACTTCCTGAACAGAAATTGAAACATTTAATCCATATGTTACTGTTTGTATTACCTTGATTATCTAATAACTGACATTCAGTTATTTCATTATTGCAGATTTCAATTTATTTACTCTGCTATGCTCAGGTGTGCAGTATTCTTTTATTTAATTTGTTTTTCTTCATCTTTAATTTAAATAATTGACATTCTTCTATATATACTATGCTATTATCAATTGTTCATCATTGTTTATAAAAATGACTTTTCGTGATTTTCAGTTCTTGCATTGAAGGAAAAAAATTTAAATTGTTGTTTATAATAATAAATTATTTGAAACTTGTGGAAATATTTCAAATCAGTATATATTATTAAGATTTTTTGTTGCTTATATCAACAAAACATGTTTTGTAAAAAGCATTAAACAGTATATTTTTGAGATGTATTTTATACTAATATTTTTTGTGAGGAAAACACCATATTATTCTTATTGTAGCTATGTGAAAGTTATAGCATTTTTTGTTAAGGATAAATTATGAAGAATATTCTTTGCATCTTTTTAGTGGTTCACTTCATTTGTATCGTCAAAAGAAAAAACACTTAAAACCAGCTAATGTTCTTAATAATGGTCATACAGATATTGTAAGAGCTATTATTCCTGTTAAGGTAAGTGCAATTGATTGGCATTATATTATGTAAGATGATTGGTTTTGTAAATTTTAGCCATTTTTAAAACTATGTGAGCCAAATAAATGTATATTCTGAATGAAATAACCATCTACAATTTCCAAAAAAAAGAATGTTGTATCCATAGAGAATCTTGGGCTTTGGTGTATCTTGTAATATATAAATTGTCTTTGGCAAATCATTTTTTTAAATTCAATACTGATATTATATGTATACATGCACTTTTTTATGTTGATAAAAATTTAGAAAAATATTTTATTAAAATAGATCAATATACCTTTAAAGCAGCAAAAAGAAAGTTTGCTTATGGCAATATAGATGACTTTTAAAATTGAGATAGTTATGTTTTGTAATTTAATTTGCCATTTTATATTGTGTCATGATACTTCCTCTCTTCAACTTTGCAGCTTATTTATGAGGCAAGATAACATTATACAGTGTAGCACCGAGTTCCAGTTTTCTTTTATCATAATTAAATGAGGGTATGCAAGGTACTGCTTTGGCAACATCACCCAAGTTTTGTAAACAGGCTGCAATCTTATGTATCATATGCAAAATGCAAGCTGTGACAGGAAAAGAGCAATGTTCTGCTCATTATTTAATATTTCATTAGTATCTAACAGATCTTAATTGTTGCTGCTGCACAATATTTTGCCCTAAGAACAATTTATTCATAAATTGTTCTATGGGGAATGCTTTAAGTTTTTTAAGTATACCAAAGTGAAGATTTCAATATGGGTAATAAAAAAAAGAGTTTAGTGACAATTGGGGATAAATTATTCTCTTTATAGAGACTAGTATCTGTTGTAACAGCAAAAAATTTAACATCAGAGTTAGGAGGGGGCAAAAAAAAAAAAAAAAACAATAAGGGAAGAATGTTCAAAAATTGGACATAAATCGAAAAGTGTCTTGTTGCACAAGCTAGGGTAGTGGAATAAAAGTAAGAGAAACCATTAACATTCCATATGACTTGAGATAAATTGAAAGCTTATTATTCAATGAGAAGTGAGAATATATGAATTATAACACCATGTTTTTGAATAAAACATTGTCTTCTGTTATTGATGAACAAAGAAATGAGTTCATAGAAATCTGTCCTATCTGCAACATTAAGCCAGGTACTTGGAAGTTCTCTGCACTAATAATTAAGTTTAGAAGATGAATCTTTACTGAAAAAAATTGTAAAAATGTTTTTTTTTAAAAAAAGAAAATAAAAGCAGTTACAGCTTATTAACATTTAATTTCTTTTTTATTGAATAGTGTGTTTTTATATACTACTATGATATTGGCAGTCATAGCAGGTGTGTCTTCTTATTAAATAGTTTTTAATAGTTTTGTGTCATTGCAGTGCTTTATCACATATATTATAGGATACTAACGTATTTTTAATTCTATTGACCTAATGAAAAGTGAATGAGTCATAATGCGTAATATCTTGGCTTTTTACCAATATCACTTAAATTGACCTTTTGAATTATGCCAATGTTAAGCTTGAATTGGTGATACAACCCTCATAGAGACTGTTTGAAAAGAATGAAGTGATATAAGAATATTATTTTAATATCCAATTTCTTTAAATTTAACAAGTGAATGGAGGTTCACAGTATTACTCTGTAGAATCTTTCAGAAGCTATGATTGTTTCATTGGAAGAAAAATAACAAATCACATAATAAAGTGCTTGGATACATAATCTAACCAACATTAAATAAAAGTAAATTTTCATTAAAAAATATATACTTAATATATACTTAAATATATTGTTAATATATACTTCATCGTGTAGTTTAATATTGGTAATTTGCTACATTTTTCACCAAAGCATTGAATAGATATAGCTATTATCAGTATGATTCAACTTGTTTATGAAAGTTGACTAAAATTTATTATTAAAATTCCTACTCATCTAAAAAACTTAAAATTATATTTTACTGTTGTTTCTTCAAATAAAAAGATTTTTATATTTAAAGTAATATGTAACATTTATTTTTCTTTGAAAAAATAAATTTATTTTTAGAATTAAAAAAAATTAATAATTCATATTCTGGTTATTGGAAATGTTCCTTAATTCAATTTATTTGCATTTAAGGCACTACATTTTTTTAAACATCTTTTTATTCATCAGTTTGTGGGTTATTCACTCCACTCAAAAAGAAAATTTTAAATTCAAAATTTACTTTCATTTAATGTATGTAACTTGTCATTATTTTATTAATTTTTTAAAATCTAATTATTTGTAATATTTAAGGAAAATATCCATCAAGATTACATTCTTATGTTTCCTAGCTTTTTGCAACATTGTAGTTATTTCTTCAATGTTGTTGTAATACACCGATCCCGTTTAGAAGGCTGGTTTTCTTGTTATAGCCTAGTAATGTCCACTATAATCAATGAAATCCTAAGGTCAATTACTAGAAATAAAATGATTTTGAAAATCTTTCCTTTTCATGTACAATCACAAAAAAGACAGTTTTATTGGATGCTGATCTGATGCCAAACAGTCATCTCAGAGCTTGACAACAAAATATTACTAGAAACTTTGAGAATTTTAATAATCCAGCCAATAGGGACTGAGATATGCCTGACTGGTCCTTCTCGGTACATTTACGGAAACCATAAAAGGTTGATGGTCTCAAGCTACTCTAGAGTTGTTGACAAGTATGAAATTATCGAGAGTATAATGAAGAACAAGCGTTGTGTGTAGCTCAACCAATTGCTGCTGAAATGAGCTGTGTGCTGAGTCCTGTGTGAAGTAGCCAGTTATGTAGTGAGTTGGTCTCAGCTAAAGTGCAGAGACAGAAAAGAAACCATAGAGTGAAGCTACCTGAATTCGGTTTGATTGCTTTGTGTGCCGTGATAGTTATTTCTACTGATTACTACTTGTGGGCTACTGTGTTGTCTGTGTAATAACAGTCGTCGTTTGTTATTGAGGCCTGCTAACTGTTTTCAGTCTATACACCCTCTACAAGTGAAGTTAGGGACTTAGTAATAGTGACATTGAAGTTCCATAACAGGAGTTAAGAGGTTTAATAATTCTGTGTATTGCTTGTGATCTATTTTTTCAAAGCTTTGAAGATTTAAAGTCTGAACTATTGATAACTTTTGCATAGTAAAACAAATTAAATTTTCTCTTTTACTCTAATTTATAAATTTTTTCTTTAATTCCAGGGTAATTGTCTGGTTACAGGTGGAGAAGATGGTCAACTATGTACATGGAGAATATCTTTATAGCAGTTATCACCTTTCAATCTTGTACAAAGTTAATAAATTTTTTTAATTTACTTGTGTTTAGTTTGTTTGTTTTTAAAAATAATAATGAAGTATATTTATTATCGATTCCTGACAGTTTCTCTCCCCACCCTCGGGAAAATTACAAAAATACATAAAAAAATTTTTACACATAGATAATTTCTTTACAATACAGTTTTTATTTTCTAAATTCTTTGATATAGCGTATACTTACTTAACATATTATTCATAGTTATTAAAATATTTTAAATAGGATTTAAAACATTTAAAATTTTCATTACCTTTTTAGATAATTTTATCAGGCACTTCAAGGAGCTGATGAGATGGTCATTAATTGGCATAAAATTTAAAAACCTAACCGATTCTAATTGTATCTTAGTGGTATTTTTTTTTGTTTAAAATGTTAATATTTTACTAAATATTATCTATAAAATGAAGGATTAATTAAATTTTTATAATTTTTCACTCAAGAAACATAAAATCTAATTGAACACTCATTTTAAAGGGCATTACTTTTGGCATTTAGAATAATTGTTTACTTAGAGTTTAAGTGCATGCTTTAATCATTTAAAAATTAACTGTTGGCTACAATTAGTGTAGAACTTGTGTATGGGTTTTCCAAGATGCATCTTTGCATTCTATTTCTTATCTCTAAAATAAATCCAGTTTCATGCTTTCAGAAATTAAATTAAAAACAAATTGATTTTGAAAAATACTCATTACTTTATATCTTCAAGTTTTTCGTTTTATATTTTCATTCCATTCAACTGAGAATACTTTTCTCATCATTTTAGATGCAGAAAGAAGATATTTAGTGTTATGATATTTTCAGTAATTTTTAATTTCACAACTAATTTATAAATGGCTGTACTTTAATCTTCAATTTATGGATTAGAGAAAATCATCATCCTATTTTAACAGAGATTTACTGAAAATTTCTTTTCTCTTTTTTGTAGTAATTGAAAGATAAAGCTTAAAACTATCTATTATGTTGAAAATGCAAGGGAGGGGGGGACTATATTAAAGTGCACCATTACTTTTAATGAGCTGGTCAGGAAACCACATGCAATGTAAACACAGAAAAAATAATAGAATTTAGCATTCATTCAAGTTTTCATCCTAGGAGTTGTTGATACTTAATGAAAGATAATTTCGTCCATAACAATATAAACAGTATTACATCAGAATGCTATAAACTTTTAATTACTTGAAGACAGGAAAGAAACTTACACTACTTTTTACAAGGAGACTTACCTTCAACCACCTGTGGAGTTACTATTCCTGTTTTCTCTTGTTAGGAACAAAATCTGCTAATCAAACAAGGGATCAAAAACAGCGATGTAAATAGACAAACTAGTCTGACGGGAAGAGGAAGATGATGACTGAAATTCTAATCATTTGAAAATGTAGTATTTGTACAGTCGCCTTTAATGAAACACAGGATGAGTACGATCCTCGTCTTTTACCGTCTAGTGGCAGAAGATTACCTAAAAAGTAAAATATTAGTACAATTTGGTTTTAACGACGACCAAAAAGATTGCTACTTTATAAAAATATACTCAATTATTAATTTATATAATCACATGCTTTGCTATACAGTTTGAGGATTGAAATCGACTAATTGGCGAATTTTTTTCTTGGCGCTGGTTTGTCTTTATTATAACCGACAAGAATAACATATACAAGTCTCAACGTGTGAATTGGGGTACGCGAGAATCCCACATATCAATCAAAATGCATGATTTGTTTCTACATTTTTGTTTTTCTCGTTTATAAGACATTTAAAAAAATCGCCTAAAATTTCTAACTCCAGATTTTGACGAATCCGTCTGTTACAGATTTTCAAGTTCGCAAAATACAATTTTTAAAATCTCCTGCCTGTCTATAAACAAAACTCATAGGTGAAATTTAATTTAGTTATATTACCACGCCATTATTAAAAGCAACATTCGGGCTATATTGGGTCGGACCTTGTAATTTTGAACCACGGTCAAATGATGAGAGCGGTATCTGAGCTAGTACCTCCTCCTTTTCAAACTTTCGAACTACAACAGCGCGGGGACATTTGGTCCCAACGGATTTTGCACCGAAACCGAATCCGCTGAATCTTCAGTTCTTCAATGGAATTGAACCTGAAACCCACCGGATCCGAATCCGAGACCACCAGGCCACCGCGATCTTTGACAGATGAAATTTGGAATGTAGTTTCTACACCAAATTTGTAGATTTCTTCTAAATTTTGAAAATTCATTTGAAAGAAATTTGTCTGTCCGTCTAAACACAAACGAACACGATAAGTACAGAATGCATAACTCTAGATAGATATTTGACAGACAATTTTGAGATATAAAAATTCTTTCCGTACCAACTTTAGAGCGAGGCCCTAAGAAGGATTGATCTCGCTGTCTACCGTTGCATTCTTGTAAACGTGATAGCTCAAAAAGTCAATGACTAGGAAGCGCAGAAATTGCACGAAATTCAAAATCTCAGCATTCGTGGTTTATTCAAATTACATTTTTTAAAAAACTGAAAATAATATATTTATTAGGAAGAATGCACGAAACTTTCGAGGTGACCATCCTTTTGTTTTTTAATGTTAAATGCTCGGATTGAAAATCATCTGCTGGAACAAGAGAACATTCCAGAATCGACCTAAAAAAATCAAGCAGGAACTTTTATACTTACAGTTGCTTTTAATATGTCACGAGATGCGAGTTTAATTCTGTATCTACTTGTTAAATGTATTATCTTCTTCTATGAAGAGATTTTCGTTAAGCAGATAATTACGTTGAAAAGACGACTTTTAGTGAAAAAAAAAATATTCTGCAGTGCGCGATCGAGTACCCGGTTTCCGTACTATCCGACCTAATTTTCTTTTATTGCAATTAAATGAGGAAAGGAAGGCGTTGGATAAATCATCTTTACTGGATGCGTTCATCTTTTACGATCCTGCTGAGTGTCATGCGTAAAAATGCAATTTGTGACAGGAAAGAAACAGCTCGTTGTTCATTGTTTCGTCAGTAGGTAACTAAACCTCAATTGCTGCCATGGTTTCAGATTATAACTGCACAGGACGTGCAATATTCGTAAATGTTTCTTCGGGTGTTCTTATTACTTCTTTTTTAAGTGTATCAAAGTGAAGATTTCAAGAAAATAAACGAAAAAAAAGTTGTACTGATTACGCAGGAGAAATTACACAGATAAAACAGCAAAAAATATTACTTCGGAGTAAGCATTCGGGAAAAGTACAGAGGCGAACCTAAAAGATGGGAAAATCGAGGATAAATGTAAAAGTGGTCTATAACTAGTGGAAGAGGAATAAAAGTAAGATAAATCATGTTGAAAAGTAAGCATAAATGATTAAAACAATCATTTATCAAGGAAAAAGAAGATCAGTTTGAGTCAATTTTCTTAAAAAATAGGCTTACGATTTGCAATAATATTTGTTTATGTTTCCTGCCTTTAAGTTAGATGATACAGAATCCACGTTAAAATGTGAACAGTTTATATCCTTCAACTTACTTTTTCCGGAATAATTGTTGAAACGTGCAGTGCAGTATATAAACTCCTAGTACAGAGTATTCTATTTTAAGCCACACGTTACCAGCGACTGTTTCTATGATTCTCAAGGCAGGGGCATGCTCATCCTTTTACGAGGCTTGAAATAAATGAAGAGTTTAGTACGCAGTAAGAGAAAATGCATATTATAAAAGTGATTTTTGAAAAAAAAAAACTTTGATCTGTCCGAGTTTTTTTGATATCCAGCCTGACCCCTCCCCCTCACATTATACCGAATACTCAGGAGTTTACTAATATTATACACACACACACACACACACACATATATATATATATATATTTTTTTTTTTTTTTTTTTTTTTTTTTTTTTTATATATATATAGAAACATTTCCGAATAATTCTCCTTATTTTTCTCGTTTGAATTTTGTTTCCTACACCTTTTCAAAGAAATTAAAAAAATTTTAAATGAAACAAATACGTTGTAAACAAGAGGTTATAATTTTCATAAATATATATCAAATTTGGAGTAAATAAAACAGCACAATTTTCTCCCTTTCTTTTTCTGTTTTCAAAATTTACATTACGGATATTGGCGTTAATAGGATTTAACATTTTGAAACAAAAGCAATTTTTAAACCGCATCGAAAGCAAATATTTTCAATTTTTTTTCTTAAATATTTCTGGGGAGTTAAACGCTTTAGTGACATTAATTTAGTTTTTTTTTAAAAAAGCAAATCAGATTGAAAATCTTCATTACTGTACAAAACAAAAACAAATATCTATTAATTACATTTCCTCCTAAATAACGTTTCTCTTTTCTCACATCTTTCATCGATTTCTTTCCGAAAAACATTAACCTTATTACTTTGACAGAAACGAAGACCGAATTTTTTTTAAAGCCGTCAAAGGGCAAAGCTTGTAACCTTCACGAACTTTATTAGCGTCCTAATGACATAATAATAAGGGAAAACGCATCGGCGCTTAATAAATTGCGCCTTCAACTGCCTCAATAAAAGACTGTGTGGAGAGAACCATCTGCTCGTAATCCCACGATACCCGCATGAGCCAAACGATTCTTTTCAATTGCCATTTTCTCGTAACTAAACTCTTCTTTTAAAGAAATTCGAATTTTTTTTTTTCTAAAAGAATGAATGAATGAGCAACCGTATGTCTTGAAGTGAAGTATTATTGCGTGCTGCATTAAAAAAATGATACGAGTACTAGACATTGTTGCTGACGTGAATTTTTTTTCTCCTGTTGTTTTGACACAGGATTTAAAAACACAAGATTGCTTTCTTTTTGTACTAAAAGATCATTTGTGAAAATTTATTGAAGTGCTCTAAAAGACATCAGAACACCCACCAATGAAATGAAACTCAAAGAATTTATTTTATTCTTCTTAATTTATATAAAAAGTGTTTCAAAACAGCTCTTTTTTCCTTTTTGTTTAACCACATTTCTTCTTTGATAGAATTTTCTAAAAAACTGACGAATAAATGTTTACAAGAGTAAAAAAAAAAAAAAAAAAACTCAAGCAGCATTTTTTTGCTTTGATAAAATTCCTTTTTTTTTACTAGAGAGTTTTTAAAAGATCCTCTTTAGCTGTATCAATAGTTTTTTGCTCTCATTTAATTAAAAAAAATCAAATTAAATGATTAGATTCACTAACCATTGATAAAAGTTACATTTCGAAATCATAACATGCAAATATAAATCAGGAAATAAAAATTCATTTTGAGATAAATTGTATTTAAAAAAATACCGCATACTTTTTCAAAATCGATTTTATCGTTATATATAATTTTAGTACTTGACGCATTAGACCGTCGATCTTTATCGCCAAATTTGAAGGCGTCGCCAATGAGTTTCTAAGCCGTCATTATTTTAAAAATTGTTCAAGCTTTAACTGTCGTTCCGTTGGCGTCGAAGATTTATCGTCAAATTTGAATCCGTCACCACTGAATAACTAAACCGTTGACGTCGACGGTCTAATACGTAAGTATTATAATTTCTTATTTTCCAATTTACCACTTTAGTTATTTTCATATTTTACCCAAAGTTCAGCTTGAAATCTGTAATCTTGTTCATTTATTATAAAATATTGATAAAATAGTCAATATATTATAATTATAAATTATTTAACTATACTTATAGAAATATTGCTTATGTTACTATCTATCTCACTTATAGTTACAAAATTTGGCATACTAATACTAGAAATTATAATTTAATACAGCTTAAAGACTGACTTTACTTTTTAATATCGGCCAATTTTTATTTAATGTTCTGTATTGTTTTAGGGATTTTTGCATATATATGACCGCAATAATTTTTTTTTATATTTGTAAAATTTCTAAATTTGTGCACCGTCGAACAATTACGCTTTTAATTTAATTTACTGAATTTTGAGATTTTTTTATCAATTTTTCAGAAAAACTTTAAAAATTGCAATCCTTATTCCTGATATATTTTAGTTCTATTATTTCATTAAAATTTTTGAGCTGATTATTTGAGCATTTCTTTTTAATTTGGATAAAAGAACAAAAAAAAATATCATCTGTTCTTGAATTTTTATTAATCACTTTCCCCCAAAGTTTGTTTTTATTGTTGTTGGTGAAACATAGATCTACGGAAGAAGTTTTACTTCTTCGCACATTTTGAAATTAAAGAAGAAAGAAAATTATTTTTATGTAATGTTATGAAAAATCGTTTATGAACGCATGTGGAGAACGCATGTATTTTGAGAGAAAGAAAGAAGCCCAGGTAAAAAAAAAATTCGTCTATATGTTTAGAAAAAATCTGTACAAACTCGCAAAGCAAATGCCTCAGATTGCACATTTAGAGAAATCACCATTTGAAGAAGGCAGATTTTACTGTAAATTTTAGTAAAACGTTTCGATAAAATTGAGTTTTAAGAAGTGACATTAGAATAGTTCAAATATTAGGAAATAAATGGAGAAAAACTTTTTGTAGCAAAGATGAATAGTTGCAATACTTTCAAACTTGTTGCTTTCCTTAGCAAAATTAAATTCCTTCAGAATAGCACGAATAACAAAGCTATCGTTTCTCCATAGATTTCTCGTGCAAACACATTAAAGTAAATTTTTCGAGCATAAGATAATTGCTTTTAAAACGAAAACACGCTGAAATAGATTGAATTTCAGATTAATGTTAATATTAAGTAAATAAATTTAACACAAAGCCAAAATTTCTGGTAAGATTAGAATATTTATAAAAATAGTAAATCAACTTAATGTGCACTGAAGCGTTTATAAAAATATTTCTTTTTACTTTCTCGTATAATCAGTAGAGAGAAAGTATAGTATAGTACAGTAATAATCAAAAAATTAGAACTCGAGGTTTCGACGAATTAACAATGTTTGAAACCTTCCCCAGTTCGAAAAACACATTAAAAATAATCCTGTCTGTCTGTGGCAAAAAAATTCTGAGGCAAAAATAATTTTGAGGTAGACGGAAGAAATTTAGTATTCGATTTTTACACCAATTTTTTAGATTTCTATAAAATGTGAATAAAAATCTGCAAAGATGAAGTTTATCAAATATAGAAAGTCTAGCTTTTCGAAATATAATTTATCACAATAGTTATAACACGAAGTGAGATAGATAGAATAAATTCGATACGCATAATTAAAGTCTATATTCTAGATACCAATAATGGAGTGACTGTCTGTCCGTCTGTCTGTACTTTTAGAAACATATAAACGTGATAATTTAAAAATGCAGTGACTTAAATGTATCAAATTTGGTATGTGATTTTGTGATTACCAATGTAGTTTTGCGTCAAAATTTTGTTTCAGTTGGTAGAGAAAATCATATTTAAAAAACGCAAATTTGATTTTCTTGTACTATTAACCGTGTGCCATGGATTAATTGCCAAATAATTCGCCAATGATTACACAACAGATTCACTAAGAATATTGAACTGACGGCAAAGGTTAATATTTGCTATTGTTACATGATGAGCCATGCAAAGTGCGATGTGGAAAAAAACAATTTTAATAGAAAATAATGCGCGAAAATTTTTGGGGAGGCAACTCCCACTGGGTTCTTCTTTTCACAATTTTGTATCAGAGGGATTTTTTTTATAGTGAGTATAATCCAAAAATTCTGATGTAAAATATTAAGGTATGTAAATAATGCTCTAAATAATATTTGAAGTAAAATCCTCGTTTTAACCCTTTATTTGGCACGGATGCTAAACAGCAAAGTATTTTCGTTGTAACTCCATTGGAAGGTTTATAAATCCAAATACTTTATTTAAACATTAAGCATGCTTTTAATAGAAGATACGTTGTTATAATTCCATACATATATGAATTTAATGTTTACTTTTCTGACAATTTAAATCAAAACAATTATAAAGAAAGGTATTAACCAAACATATTGATAATGTCTGAACCTAATTAAAAATTAATACGTAAAGAAAATATTTGGAGATTCTGTTTTACAAGCCATAGTCAGCAAGAATTGTCCTCTCAAAATGTTTATGAATATTATGATAAAAATATAACCCTTACCTCCACTCGAATAGAATTGAACCTTGGAAAGGCTTTGAATTCCACCACGAGAATCTAGCTGAAACATACAAGTACAAATGAGTTATACTTTCAGAGAACTCCCAATACTTTGACGTCAAAAGATTTCAACAAGCGGAATAAATCCTGAATTCCGGGTTCTTTCCATCATTAGACGTAAGTCAATATATTCCCATTTACGGTAAAAGTTTAAAAATAGAAATTGGTGTAATTGAAATGTTTGAATAGAGGTGAACTCTTTTGGTGGTTAAAAGCCACATATTTTATTAACTTTCATTTTTATTAATGCAGCTTATTTAATTGGATACCACGCATTGAAAAAACATCTACATTCGATTAAGCTGCTATTGATAATGACGAGCAGTAAAAGGCGAAACTGTTTTCCTTTTTGAGGATTTAACCTGTTTTTATTTAATGGCTACATATAAATCTTCATTCTGCGTCGCTTGTGATTTTTTTTTGCACTAATCCAATCAAAAAGACATCATACATCTAACAGCCGTGATTTCAGATAAAAATGGTCGCTCAGCTAAATCAAAACAAATCACTTCTTTCTTTAGAAACAGTTTTTCTGTAAAAGTGTTTTATTTTCTCATTAATCTTTTTTCTTGCAGAAAGCAGCTTGCAGATCGTTTTTTAACAACGGAAAAAGGGCAACGTGAGTTTTTATATCGTCAAAAGCGAAAAAATATTCTAAATGTTGGATTAATATGCATTTCATATACACAGAATTCAGCAATCTGATTCTCGAAAACATTGAGAGTTAAAATTACAATTCATCTTGATCGTTTCCACTTTTATCGAGTTTTTTTGGTATATAATTTTTTGTATATGAAATGAACAAGGAAGACAAGCTCTCTAGGAAATCACTCGGCAAGGCCTTTTTCATATTCGGAACTATCTTTAAAATGATACTTTTTGTTTTTACTTAAGTTGATCAATTGAAAAATAAATCTGGGTGGTTCCTTATTTCCCCATCACTATGCTTCATTTTTTTGTAACGCATAATTTTCTTTTTTCATGGCTTGATATACTTCGGCGGGCATCTCGAAATGAAGATGCAAGAAAAAGTGATAGCCTGGATCCTCCCATCGATGACGGGGGACTTGGGGAAGGGTTGAACCGTGGCCTAAATCACAGTGTTCTGTACCATACAGCCGCTACAGAAACACTGACAATTAGGGCCAGTGTTTCTGTAGCGGCTGCATGGTCATCCAGTATTTATTATCCGAGTGCTTTCGGGTCGGAGAGTCAGTGATATGACTTATTCAGGGCTTGAATATTTAACTGACACCGTTTTATTCTTTTCTTTTACAATTATAAAATTACAATTCTTTTCTTTTACAATTAGTAAGGAAAATGTAAACAAAATAATTACATTACACTCGGTTTCAAGTATTTACAAAAAACGTTTTCTTTAGTTGAAATTAGTGTAAATGAAAATTTCAAGTCAACTAATTATAATAAACTTGGTTACGAATAATTTTCTACAAGACCTTGTAATTCGCGTTTTGACCCAATATAGTTGAAGCAAAAATCGTCTTTTACTTGCTTCAGTAGGACTACACTAAGTCCTTTAAACAACGACAACAATAATATATTTTTGAAATACTATGGCCAGTTTGAGCGGTAAGAATATGTCTTCCAAGAAACAACTGAGAAACAAACAAAAAAGGAAAAAGTCGTCTGCAGCTATTACCTACTGTTCGTTTAAATTTCTTTTGTCAAACTGACGACTATTGGCATTTTTTTCTCCTTTCATTTTTCCGCCACTCATCCAGCTGGACTCCTCGGGTGAAATACTTTTATCACAACCGAAATGGGTTCCTTTGCCCGTGGAAATTATCGGTAAACATTTTCTAGAACGGTTTTTCTTCTTCAACAATCTCTCCTGGAGCTGGAGGACAGTGGAGGATACGTTATCCTTCTCTTTCTTGCCCTTTTATTTTTTTATTTATTTCGGAAATATTCCATGCGGAAAACGTGGTTATTCTCCTAGAAACTAATATGTTTTTAATTGGAATTCTACAAACCCAAGCATTGTTTATGGGAGTGAAATGTTTCGTTCTTGGGTTAAAACCCTGCGTCTCCTTGAAGTATTTTGAAGTTGTATGAATCTGAAATATGAGACGTTTTATTTGAAAATTTCAAGAGCAGTTATTTTTAAGAATTCAGTAAATTGAATTGAAAACAACTGTCTGGTATGCCTATCTTATTCTAGTTTTTGAACCTAAATAACAAATTTACCCACAAAAAGAGCATCTTTTTGAATTTTAAGTTTCTGTTTAAGAAGCTGTTAAATTGGCTTTTCTGTTCTTAAACATTCAATTATTCACGTATTAATAAGAAATGTTTTTAATACATATTTAAAACAAGGTAAGGATCACTTTAAATATTTTGTTAGGATTCATGATTTATTTTGTTGGGAAATATGAATCCTTCACATTTTGCATGTTATCTTTATTTAATAACACATAGTGGATGATATATATAAAGCATGATATATTTTAAAATGTAGCTAATAATTTATTTTCTGTATGCTGTACTAATTGAAAAGTTTCTATACAATTTTTATATTTTTCTCCGAGAACTCTCTGAATACATCTGAAAAATAATTTAAAACAAAATATGACACTATATAACGGAATTAGTATCTCTAAGTGAGACCAAAACATCTCTACTTCCTAGAATTTATCTTATCATTCAGTTGCAAATTGGACTTTTCACTATTAATTAAAAATTAATAGTGAATTATTAATTAAAAATTCATAGAAAATAAAGATTAAAATGAAATCTGCTATGCATGTTTCAATGTATCATGTCAAATCATTTCTTGAACGGCCAAGCACCATGTGCTCGTGAAAGTTAGATTATATTTTTACTCTTTTTATTTGTTTCATCGAATGAGTCACTTTAGTATAGCAAACGATCCAAAACACTTTGCCTCGCATTTATTGTTAACAAAAATATCACATTTCATATTTATTTAATTTTATGTAATCACGTGCTCAAAATTACATTTTTTAAGGTTTCATTGGCTGTAGTCATTAACTTATTTTTTCAAATCAGAGCTTTTGTAAAAGCAATGGTAATACGTTATTCAAAGATGTTTTTTGAGATGTTCGAGCAGAAAATAAATTTTTTTTTTTCGCCTACAGATTAAAATTTCTATTTTTCGCTCAGGGAATTTTGTTGACTCCAAAGACCTCATCCCCAAAACAACATTATGTTCTGACGTGATAAAGACCATTTACGCTTAAATTAATTTGTAATAAAACTTAGCAAATTTTGAAAAAAAAATTATATATTTGTATATTGTTTAAGAAAAAAGTTGATTTTAAAATTTTGGAAATTTTAATAGAGCCCCTTTCCGATTTTTCATGCCATATAGCAAAATGATGAATTATACTCGTCATGCGACAAAAGTTACTGTTGAATATGAAAATAAATTCGATTTAAAATTTCTAGTGTAGTGAATACGGCAGAACTTTCATTACCAATGTTGATATCATAGATCACTCTCGCATATTATTTACAGTAGATAGTCTCAGTAGAAGTTCTGACCAAATTGATATTAGTGGATTTCATTCTTATAAACATTTAGCATAAGCATCTGTCTTGCTGAAGGAAAACAAAATTCGGTGATATAAACATCGTTAGAAATAAAAATAGTGCAGACTAAGAAGATCAAGATGATTGGTGGGATTCAGAAAAATCAGAAAAAATAAGCATAAATTTATCTGATACTGATAATGAAATTAATGATAATAAAATAATATCAAGAATACGAAAACGCGTTTAGAGACTAATAACTGATGTTAGTGAATGCTCTGGAGTCATAGACACATCATCAGTAGAACGGATTTGTAAGGAAATAGATAATATACCTGAAATAAAAAAAATATGGGAGTTCCTGGCTTAAATGTAAAAACTGAGCACTAATTTAAAGTCACTAAAGATTTTTAATGAGGTTTTGAGTATGAACTAAGGAATTACAGGTATATCCATATCAATGATATGATTTTAAGAACTATAAAGTAAATCGTTTCTTTAATTCCATGCTCTGTCGCGGAAGCTGTAAAACCGAAGGCGAGCCTACATAAGGAGCAGGGCCCGACTTAGCCTAACTGGGGCCAGGGACAAAAACTTCTTTGGGGACCCTTTGTGCTTCACTACTTAATTAATGAAGAACTGAACTTCTTTATTGAAGAAGAATAAAACGTAAAATAAATTTGATATTCAATTTGCCCCCCCCCCCATGATGTGGGGGGCCGGGGCAACTGCCCCGTATGTCCCTGCTTTAGTCAGACTCTGATAAGGAGACAGTAGTTAAACCAAGAAAAGGAATATTATTGTGATGTCTCTTTTTTTGTGTATTGTCTCTAGCCAGTTTTCTCTGAGCGCTTTTTGCTGATTAATTATGATTTTTTATTTGCGTTGTTGATTCCTTTCCGTGTTGTTTAGAATATGCTTCTTGAGTATTTTCTATTTCTTGTCTTCTTGTAGAATAAGGCGTAGTCAAACTGTACCGAATCTATTAAACTTTTCACCGTACACGTCTGGCACATTTTTCTCTCTCTAATAATAAGTTAAAAAATATTTCAAGAAAATATTTTCAAAATTGTATGTTAACTTTGAGCTAATTCATAATTAAGCAATATACTTTCATAGTCTTTGACAAAATTTTAAATTTATCTCCTCTATTTTTAAAATAAAGTTATTCTCTTTTCATATTTTATTAGAGATACTTTTATAAAATAATGAAATAAATATCAAAAATTAAAGTAGTTTCTAAATGGGCGTCCGTTTGATATTCAATTACACCTGATCAGGAATAACTTCCTCCATCTCTCCATCAATGGATGGTCCTTTGCCTTGTTCAGAAGGATCCCTGGGTGTCAAAAGTATGTCCGTCGTTTGCGTCTAAGGCTGGTGAAAAGCTGTTATCTTAATGGAGAACGTTCCAGGGGTGCGTGGAGGAGGCCTCTTTACTAATGAGAGTTCATGCCACTGTCGAGGAACGGAAGATGACGTCCCAGTTTTGGTTTGACAGCCCTCCCCCCCCATATTCTCCATCCCTGACAAGAGGGATCCTATTTTCCATGATTTCCTGGACGACATCCAGACACGAGGAAAGATGATACATAGGAATTTTTCTTGCTGAATGAGAGCAAGATGTAGTCTTAGTGTTTTATTGCACGTCCATCTGTAAATTCGGAGTTTGTGATTATATAATGACTGTAATATTGTTGTGGATCATTGAATGGATGACATTAAATTTAATATAAAATTATTTAAATTTATATTTCTTAATACTATTCGTGATTTTTACAAAGGAAAAGATATGAATTCTAAAAACTTATTTACTTTAGCTAATATTCTTTTAACCACAAAATTGTGAAAAATTTAAGCGGCTTTTATATTTTGACTGTTCGAAAACTTAGGGATTCCACGCACCTATTATTATTTGGCTTCTATAATTCTCTTCCAGTTTTTTATATCCCCCAGGGGCAACTCGGAATAAGGATGAGATGCTTTCGGGATGGCGGTTGTTTCTCGCCACACTGGAGGGCACACGAAGAGGTGAGGTTTTATCACCTTCCATCGATGGCGGGGCATACTTCCTACAGGAAGGGTTTTACCGTAGCCGGTGATGACCCTTAGGACTCAGCCACAGCTTCTGCCAGTGCTGCTGTTGCAGCTGTACTGTCATTCAGATTTAGTGTTTTAAATCTGTGTGAGAGGTGAGTCAAAGTATGAATTTCCTCTTTTTTCAATAAATAATAACCCTGAAACAATCAAAATAAAATAAAAAGTTTCAAAGATACATCTCAAAATTTTTCAACTGCAGACCTTTCTTTGAATACAATTTAATTAATCAAAACATTTTAACTATTTGCATTTGCAAGCAGTAAACTGTTTTCAACTATGATTAGTAAAAACACTGTTTAAAGATCTAGAAAGATCAGCTGGAGTTCTTTTCCCCAAGTGTTCTCAAACTCCTTAATAAGTGTTCGCTATTTCATAGAAAATGATGATAAATGCTCATGATCAGCACGAGTGCTCAGATTTTTATTTTAGAATCTCGCAGATGAGTATTTTATACTTCGTAATATTTTGAAGAAAACTGAGTATGAATTTTGGAGGCCTTTTTCTTATTCGTTTAAAATCGAAATTTTACACGTAACACAACGAGATTGTCCAAGTTCTTTTTTCTTGCGTTTGCATGCATATGAATGAACAGGCTACGATATGGACAACATTTCCTCGGATGTATTTAAAGGTTGATATAAATCTGCACTATTAAAACAATTTTCCAAATTTTATTCATCTAGCTTTTTGAATTTTATATTTATCTTGTTTCCTTGTAATTTCGTAGATTGATAGGCAAATGTCCATAGAATGGGTTTTTTTTAAAAATTTGATAGGCATCTTTTTATTTGGTGTAAAAACCAAACCAATTTGTAGTTTTGGAATTACTGTATTAATGATTAAACATAATGATAGACAATGTAATGAATGTGGAGATTTCTCAAAATTTTGAATTTGAATTTTTGACAACAAAAATATTTTTTTCTTTGCATTCTTCATATCGGATAAAGTAAAAAAAAAAAGAAAATACTTCTATTCAGTTCAGTGGAAAAGTATTAAATTCCGTAAAATTATAACAGAAATTAAATATTTTTTGTATGTAATTTAACACCTTATTACGAAAGAATGCAAATCTTCCAAGACAGTGTTAATAATTAATATTACTAAACGTAACTTTCATCTTCTGTTGCGTTAAATTTCCTTCAACAAACTTACAAAAAATGAATTTTTTTTTTTTATTATTCTACTTTACTGGCATTTATTCACCTCGACTTCTCAGATGAAATACTTTCATTGAAGCCGGAATAGACTCGTTTGTCCGTGGAAATTATGGATAAATATCTTTCGAGCACTTTTTCTTCTTCAGTAACTTTTCCTGAGGATAGAGGAAAACGGAGGATATATTGCCCTGGGAGATATTCTGTGTGGAAAATACGATTGTTCTTCAGAAAAATAATGCTTTCTATTAGAATTCTTCTAAAGCACAGTTTAAGAGAGAATTTTTTTTTTCTGATTTTTATTCAAAAGTTAAATGTTAATTTTCCCCTTCAAATATTTAATAGTTTCAGGGAAATATATCTTCTTTAAAACGTTTATGATTAAATGAACTATTTAAAATTTTCTGAATTTTAACTCAAGCAACTTATGCTTATTTTATTAGTTTTTAATGGTAATTAACATAAAATTATACATAATTTTTGTTCCATTTTCTAAATTTACATAATATTAAACATTTACTCAAAACTAACTATGTTAATTATCCGCTTTGTTTCAAAATTTTATGTAATTCCTTCGTTGATTACATGCATAAAGCACTAAAAGAAAAATTTATGATTGATTAATTAATAGAATAAAATGAAATCTACTATGCATATTTCAATGCATCATGTCAGAACATCATTTCTTGAGCGGCCAAGCACTAAGTTCTTGAGCAAGTGAAATTATATTTTTATTCATTTTAATGGTTTCACTGAATTAGTAATATTTTTTAGTTGACATTTTTCTAGTTTTAATTGCTGTAGTCATTAACTTATTTTTTTAAATCAAAGCTCTTGTAAATGCAATGACAATGCGTTATTAAAAGCTTATTTTTTGATATGCTCGTGCAGATAATAAAATTTTTATTTTTCGCCAACAGATTTTTCTTGATGCCAAAAACCTCATCCCAAAAACAACAGTTTGTTCTGACATGATAGTAACCAACAAAAAATAAATAACAAAAAGATGAAAAAAAAATAATAAAAAATAAATATTAAAAAGAATAAAAGTATCTAAACAGTTAAAATCTGCAAGTTTTAATTGAAGTAATGTTTTCCTGGGATATTTTATTTTTGGTTTTATGCTCTATTAAGGAATACATTTTTTAAATATATCAATCTCCAGCCAGGTGTGATGATAGTCATTCAGGTTCTTTAATAGAAGAACCGTTTCTTCTTGAAATATCGAGGGGGAAAAAACTGGAACCGCATTTAATAATAATACTTAGCTAATCAATAACAGTTGAGATATCGCCTCATTAGCGTTGGCCTTAAGAATGCTTGAAAGATAATGCACTTTGCTAAACGTGAAGGATCATTTTCATTTCACTGTTATGCAAATAAGAGTTTTTCCTGCAGGAGTCACTCATTAATATGCAAATGCATTCTGTCTTTCGATAGCTGTTGATAAAACGAAAAATGAAATTATCGTTTGACATTAAAAAAAAAACTTTGTTCTCAGAACCTTTTTTTTTGTTGCAAAAATTATATTAACAGATGAAGTGAAAGAAAAAAAATATCTCCAATAAGAATAATGCAATTTTTTGTGTCTGTATATGGTAATGTTTGGACAAATACCCAGAGTGTCAAAGTAGTTTGAAGGCAGCGTTGGCCTTCCCTTTCATTGGCGTGGGTGTATTATCAAAACTTCTGAGCATTTTCTAAACAAATTTTTAAAAAGGTCATACTGTTTTATTAGGACATAATAAAGATTTGTAACTGAATTTGATGCAACACTTCAGGAAAGTCTTATGCCATTGTGAAATGAATTGCAGGAACAATTTAAAGCAAGCAAACCATTCAAATGTTTTGAGGTACAAACGTTCTTAGACAGAAAAATACATTAAAATATGATAAGCTTATCGGATGACCACTTCATCTAGGATATTTCAGTTTCATAACGTCAGATTTAATAACAGAAACCTAGCACAGTACACTTCCAACTATCCGGTTTCTATAGTATCTAGCCTCGTTTTTTAAAATCGTAATTAAATGAGGAAGGCAAGGCATTTCATTGTCTACAGTGTCAAGGCATTGGAAGAGGACATCTGCCACGATCCTCCTGCAGGATTGCGCAAATGCATGTTGCGACAGGAACTACGTTCTGATCGATATTTTTTCGTTTCTCATTGTTTCATAGGTATATAACGACTCTCAATCATTGCCGCTGTTTCTTATAGTTGCACAACACGTACAGCATCCTTAAATTGTCCTTGAGGTAGGCTTAATGTTTTTAAAAAATATTCTTTAACTCACTTTTTCTCTAATTAATTCTTGAATCGAGGAGTGTTGTTTATAAACATATATAAAATATTAGTACAGATTCTTTTATTTTAACTCGGCACGTTACCAGGAGCTTCTTTTATCATTTACTGGGCCGCGGCCACATTCACATTTTGCATGTCTCGAAATAAATGGAGAGTTTAGTACTTAATGCGAAATGAAAAAATATGTATTGTAATAGGGATTTTTGGTATAAAAACTTTGTCTTCTGATATTGGTGGGCAAAGGAATGAGTTCATAGAACTCCAGCTTATACAACATTGTGGTTCTGCTCTTCTGAAACATTAAGTCGGATAATTGAAACTGTCTTTAAACTAAGACGCTGTCTTTTGTAGTAGTGTTTACATGTATACTATCAATAGATTGTGGGAATTGAAAGTTAGGGACCGAACCCGCGACGCTAGGGTTTGTTGCCGTGTCACATAACCACAATACAAAAGTGTTCACGCGTGTCCAGAGATTTTTAACTGGATTATGAAGCTAGCGCCACTAGATGTTCAATCCTTTTTGGGACTCAATACAAATTTCACGAGGATCTTCATTTAGATGCTAAATCTAAGTGCCAAATTTTATTTATAGCTGTCACTTATATTTGGATAGTCGGTAAGCTAGAGTTCTTGATGATAAGTTTAATTCCAAAAATTGACAAAAAGTAAGGATATCTTGAAAAATTCAGTTGTCCGAAAGTACTTGTTAAAGAACTTTCGATTCATCATATCCTCAAATAGACATAGAGCCCAACAAGATGGCATTGTCTCTCTCTATCAAAATCTCTCCAAGACAAGTTTTATTCCTTTTCTTCTGCATAAAGTTGTGGATCTCGGATAAAGCCGCGAGTTCTTTGCATTCATTGAGGAACAATAATTACGGTATATAGATATTTGGCGTGATTCTAGCATTTTTACTGAATCTATTGCGAGGGTAAGTGTTTTTGACGACTTTTTGTGGGCCGATTGCCTCAAAATCTAACATAAAACTACAGTTGTAACTGTAATGTCCTGCATTTCATTGATTCCAATCATTGCGTTTACACACATGAGAATAAACATTACACATATGTATCTATGTATCGACAGACGTCCAATTTCAACACTAAAAGCTGTGTTAGTTTTATTATCTATTACGCTCTTTGCAGTTGGAAGTCCCCGATAAAATTCGAAAGAAATTTACTAATGTTATTCGTGTCTATGTAATTGTGTGTATGAAAATATGTCTACAAGTCTACCTAAAAGCATTGGTGTCCAATGTTGTTTTTTAACGGAGAAACAGATGTAATTTCTAAAAGCGGTCTCGGGGAATTCTAAAACCTGAAGATGTGCCAAAATTTCGAGTTCGAATTTTTCGACAATTACTTTGTACATTGTATATGAGAAAGTAAAAGAATATTTTTTTGAACTCACCGATGTCTGAAACCTGAAGATTCTTCAAAATATCGAGTTCAAATCTCTCGTCGATTAGAATACTTTCTCTCCATACACTCGATATCAAAAAGGAAAGTCTTGATCCAACTACGCAAGTGAATAAAAAGTAAATAAATAAAATAGTGCTCCTTTTAAAAATAAAAACAAACAAAGTATGTAAACAAGGAAAATGATATGTGCCCTAGAATAAAGTGTATACTCCCTTTTTCAAAGGCGAGTTTTCTTAAGTGCTGTTTCTCATTTGCATGCTTTCTTCATTCCTCTTTAAATGAGCATACATCCAACTACAGGTACCGTTTCTTTCTCTTTTATTTGCCTTTCTCAAAGACACTGTTTCACAAAGAAATACTTGACTTTCTTTCCACGAAAAGCAAAGTGTTTCACGTAAAAAGAAGTCAGTATTTCTACTTTCTCGCAAACGAGGTATACAAAATGAACGTATTGTAATCGTCAGAGAATTAGAAGTAGAGATTTCGAAGGAACTTCACGTTTCAGAAACGTGTCCGAGAAACTCCTTTCTGAAATTATATCTGAGGAGAAAATACATCAAAAATGATTTCAACTAGATGAATAAAATTTAGTACTTAGTTTTAAGACAATTTTTTAGGTATCTATCAAATTTTGAACGAAATAAATTCCGTAAAAACCTGTCAAGGTATCCCTGTATAAATGAGTTCGAAAACTAAAAGATATGAAGAGCTAGACTGATAAAATTTTGTTTAGCATCTAAGATATGAGTACTTATCAAATTTCGGACGAAATCCGTCAAACAATTGACGTCTCTTGGCTTATATTTTCTCAAGCATTCAAACACACTGTCTCAAATAAATGAAATGTGGTACATTAACCTGTGAATACGTATTTTGATGCCATTTCAATTGCAAGCAAAATTTGACATATAATTGCAGTTCAAGGAATTGTTTGTCATGTTCAAGCAATTCTATGTCAAGCTCTATGTATGCATTGCAATTCTCAAGATCACTTATTAAATTTCATTAGTTTGAGTCATTGTATTTATGAATTATTGCATTAATATACACACGCAAGAATAGAATGATAGATGATCAACCTTTTGATGGATATGGTTGGAAATTTGATGATTATTAATTTTTTAGATATCAAACTGTGTACTTGAAACTAAGCTTCGTTTGCAATATTTCCTCCATTCCTTCCTTCCTCAGTGGCAGGACAGCCCTGGGTGGGTTTTGGCCTACTCGAGAATTTACTTCCAAACCTCTCTTTTCTTGGTCATGGTCTTCCAGTTAATCACTCTTAAAGTGGCAAAGACACCTTCCAGACAATCAACCTATCTAGTTCTTGTTCCAGTGGGGTTGACCAGAAATATTTTCTGCATTGTACGTTCAATATTAATTCTAATTAATGTAGCCAGTCAATTTTATCCTTTCAGATATTTGAATAAATAAAATATTCCGCTATTCTTTTATTTTGAACTATAATATTTCTTTTTATTACAATCCTCTCTATTGGAAAAATATGAAACTGGTTTTTCTGTAGGAAACCTTGACCTTATGTGATGAATAGCAAGTATATGAAAATTAATTGAATCCATTCAGTTGAAATGGAGATGCAAGTCTCCTAGTACTGTCAGCTTTTTAACCAACCTGTATATGTCCTGCATATATAATCAGAAAAATCGATACTATCAAATTTTAGTCTTTTACGGTCCTATATTATATATATAAAAAAACTGCATTTGTAAAAAGTAGTGCACAAAGTAATTCTTGAAATAAGCCTTTTCTGAACTGTTGTGAAATTTCATAAGTTAGGAAATTCCGTAATTATATGAAAGACTGGGTAATATTATAAAAATGACATCTTTTTTGAAGTAAAAAATATAAAATTTCCCATTAAATTTACTTAACTAATTGGTATCATGATATTGTTATGAATTTTGTGTAAATTAGATGTAAATATTTCTGAATTGTTGTGTACGTATTGTAAATAATTATAAATAATTAAATTGTAGTGGAATCGCGCGTCAGCGAGAAAAAACATTTTAAGGGAATTTACAACAGAAAATCGCCATATTTGACCAATTTGGTAATATAGGTGCGTTGGCAATATAATGAGGTCATTAACAGTTTTTATTACAAGCTGAAATGTTTAGAATCTAAGTAATTAAGATATGTTCTAATAGAATAGGGGAGAAAATTCTAGAATTACCTGGAAGAAACGCGTCGTTCCTAGGTTTGCCCAGCTGACTTCAGTTGGATGCTATTTAAGACTCGCCTTAAGGCGGGCAGCTCAGTAGAGTTCGGAGTCAAGCTACTTCATTAGCTGAACCTGAGAGACAGCATTTTATTGCTGCCGTGTGGATCTATAACTAAGCTTTTATTTGAAATTAGTGGATTAAGTAGCAGTAATTCGCCGTGAATTTTTGTAGATTGAGTTGCGACTATTCAATACGCGTTCTCATAGATAATAAAATCTGCATTTTTTTTATCGCTCTTGTGTGATAATTACTACTATTTTTCTTAACAATATTGCGTTATGGTTATATAATGATTAACTTACAAGCATAAATATAGAATAAAATTACATTTTGAAATCTTCATTTAAGGAAAAAGTAATATATCAGCAAGCCATCCTTTTCAATATATTGTTTTTTATATTTTCTCCCTATAGGATAAACTTCCAACAAAATCAATTTTAAGTAGAGTTGGAGTTTTGTTTACCTTTATTTAACCAATTTGTAATTATCGTTTCTTCAACAGTAGGTTAAATTCTTTTGACAGAAAAGGAGAGAAAAAAAGTGACTTAGTAGAATGATTATTTCGAACACCTTAGATTTAATTGCCACGCAAAAAAGGAAAAATTTTCAATAAATAAAAAAATATCTATATGATTATGTTTTCTACTAAGAACTTCCAAATTACTTTTGGCAAGAACGAGAGCCTTTATTTTTTTTTAAATTTTATAAATGAACCTAAAAAAATTAACTTTCTGTAAACGTAATATTTTCCTTCTTCTTATAAAGAAGATTTTGAACAAAACTATGAACAGATATTTTTCAAGGAAAAAGGAGAAATACTTTAAAAAAGATAGTTATTGTATTCGTCTGTCAAATTTTTATTAAAAAGTAAAAAAAAAAAAGTAAAGAAACGGATGTTGGCTGCACGTATCCATGGCAACTATTGTCACGCAAATCACAATACGTCTCGAAAAACTTATTTATATTCGTCTGACTCATTTTTTCCGTACAACAAAAATGGGAATATTTAATAAGGTAAGTTTTTTACTTTTCTTGGATATACGATTCCGGCTTGAATTTTTCTTTCATAGTGGAAATAATGCTGATGCTGAAAATCATCAAAAAGGGAGACAAAACACAAATGCGAAAAAAAACTCGAAAATTTGCTGAAATGGATAATAATGAAAGATTAGATCATTCAAATGCTTAAAACTATTTGTTAAAGAGATTCATCTATGAAAGAAGTCAAAGATTAGTTAGGTAAAAAGAATGGATTATTCGAGACATCTTTTTTTTTGAGTTTAAAAGAATTCTATTATCAAATCCTTTCTGGCATTGTTTATCAGTACATTTGCTTCCTCCAAACTAAGCCCCTGATTAGCAGGGCTTAGATGAAGTAGTTTGAAGGAAGTCCCTTTTTCTTTTATTTTCTGTGGAACTTACCGTGGATAAAACGCCAGGATATCACAATTGTTGCGTCATTTTTCCAAATTTGCTATTCTTCTCTTCTTTTCGAGAATATAGCCAGAATGATGAACAAATACGATTATATCAATCGCGGTTTTAATGCCTTTGGGGCCAACTATACACAGACTTAAGATATAATACTAGGACGAAAATCTTCCAGCTAAAGAAACACAGCATATTAGATAACAGAAAAACAATACTTTTTCTTAAAACACAATCGAAAACTCTGAAATAGAGATGATAAGAACAAAGTAAAGATCTAGATGACAGCAATCAGTTAAATAGAAAATGCTGACAAGTCCTAGAATTAAAAAAAACAAGATTAAAACGAATTCGGCTATGCATATTTCAATGTATCGTGTCAGAACATCATTTTTTGAACGGCCAAGCACCACGCACTCGTGAAAGTTAAACTATATTTTTATTGATTTTAATTCTTTCATTGAATGAGCCACTTTAATATTGCAAACGATCCAAAAAACTTTGTCGAGCCTTTATTCTTTAAAAAAATATCACATTTCCTATTTATTTCATTTCGTGTAATCACGTGCTGAAAGTGACACTTTTCTAGGTTTTATTTGCTGTAATCATTCACTCATTTTTTAAATCAGCTTTATCAATGCAATGGCAACGCGTTATTAAAAGCTTTTTGAGATGCTCGTGTATATAATAAAAATTTTTATTTTTCACCTATGGATTTTTGTTACTGCCAAAAACCTCATTCCCAAAACCGCATCATGTTCTGACATGATAACAACATCACAGACTTCTTTCTAAAATCCGTATACAAGAAACATCTCGGATTATATAGTCTCCAAAAAAGCATGATGACATGTGGAACTTTTCAGAAGCATATCCAGATTTCAGTTAATGATAGAGATAGGTCCATAAATTTGCCTTTTCCAGGATTTTTATAAATAAGTTTATAGTAAAATTCGTCGCCATTATTGATCTATCATGTATTTAGCCTCTGATAAAACCCTCGTGAATATTTTTTCAGTAATAAGACTAATAGGGAAAAGGCATTATATATTTCTAATACTTCTTTTAACTTGCCATTAAACTAGCATCTTGTATATTTCGCAGATTATTAACTTATGAAGTTCAATAATTATCTAATACCATCAATATCGTGCTACTTCACTAATGGTTTTCTATGGAGTCAAATCTTGCTACACCCTTTTCACAGATAAATGCGCATGACTAGTTGTGGCATGTTTAAGGACTTGTACATCTGTACTGGTAGACTGACAGAAAGACTAATTTTATATTTGGGATTTTTTTTGCAATTTGAATACAAATTTAATATTTTCGCGTAAAAACTGAATACTGATTTCAGAAGTCTGGGTTTTCGCATTTTTGAGCTACTGTGTTTCCTGACGCACAACATTTCAAAAGATTTTTTTCTTGGAGATGTTGGAGAGGGGGGAGGGACTAGAGAACTTCAAAACCTCTGCATCAAATTTTTAAAAGTTAACTTTAAAAAAATATTTGTATATTTTTTACAGACACGCACAAAAACAACAACAACCATTTTTTATTTTCAGAATCCCTTTCACAAAAGTTTACAATCTCGTAGAAGACATAACTAGAAAGGAAACTGAATATGCATTTGAGATGTCTGTTTGTCGATCAATTGAAACACAAATTAGACTCATAATGACTATTTAGGAAAGAAAATTATATTAAATTTTTTAAATTCAAGTTATTGTGTTTTTGAGGTTTCGTGTTTACATGAGTGTAAATGTACAAGCAAACAGAATGGTTAACCCTTAAAACAATTTCGTTTTATTTACCAAGTTTTATTATAATTTACCAAGGACCTACAATTTCGATGCTAGAATTTAATTTTGAATTTTATTCATCCAGCACTTTACATTCTGTACTAATCGTGCCTTCCTACACTAGGATAGATAAGTTTCATAAGAATAGATTTAATATAAAATTTGCTTGAAATATGCGAAGTTGATTTTATGTCCACATACCAAATTTCACCCATCTAAGTTGAAGCATTTTCGAACTGTCAGATTCTTAAACGGACACGTATGGTTCCAAAAATATGTTTTTCAAGATTAAAGAAGTAAACCTGCATTGTGAAGGCAAGACAGTAAAAATTTCCGAGTTTGAAATTTTCAGCGATTAAAATATTGCAACAAAAAATTCCACTAAGTTCCTGGAAATCAATGGTTGCGTTATAATGTGTGTACGTTGAATTAATCGGACAAGATCGAACAAATGGAGTCTCTTTATTCAACATCAAAACACGAACTCACAAGCTTTTAAACTCAATCATTCTTAAGTATTTAAAGTTTTAGAAGTAAAACACGGAAACTTCTAAAAGAATCTCTATAACTCACATTCTAATGACCTTATCTCTAAAACTTATGTCGATCCTGAAATCTTCCATTTTGTCTCCAAATTGCCAAATAGTCAACATATGCCATATAAGAATGGGATGACGCATTTAAAACAATAAAATAAGCTTTACCAGTGACATTTTCGATAAAAAAATTGAACCAATGATACTTTTAGAAGATCAAATTGTGATTATTCGTCTATTCACCTACAAAAGTGCATTTATTCTTATTGGTAATCATAAATTTGCACAGTCATTTAGGGAGGTTTCCATGTTGCGCTATCGTCTTATGCTTCGCAATTTGGAATACAAATTGCCCGCAATTAATGTTCTTCATGCAATTAGACAAAAACTCTGTAAGAATTCATTTCTCTAGCCCTGGGGCATCTGCTTGACAGCTATAACATTCCCTGGTTCCCATACTTGATAATTGGCATCTCCAGCCAACTGGGTCATCAACTATTTCACACCCTTACATTGTAAGTGCCTCCAGACTTCCAGATGGGAGATTTTCTCCCCTAGTGGGATCGTTTGAAAACTATTCGAGTCCAGATAAAGAACCATATGTGCGTTTTTCATCGTTCCAAGAAAATAAATCTTATCTTAAAAGAGGAAGAATGTCAAAACCTTCAGATGTAAATCTTTTTTTCATTGTGGTGGGTCAGCTATGAAGGTGTTTCATTTACGAACATTCCCATGGTCTATTGGAGACTATTGGTTTTTTTTTCTGAACAATTATTGAGTAACCGGAAGTTCAAGTGCTCCAATGTGAAAGTGAAATTTTTGAAAGAAAATAAAATACGAGATTTTTGGAAGAGAGGGACCTGGAGGAGTTCGAGTCTTCGGTGAATCGTCGTTTTGAAGGAGGTGAGTGAAGCTTTGTGTGATTCGGGTTTCTGATTTAAAATTCACCCGATGAAGATCGGTGGATTCCTTGAGCTACCCCTGTAGCAGCCTGATGCATTAACATCCTAATAGCTTTTCTTGTGCTGTTGTTACTCTGAAATGAATCGAGGAACTATTCATGCATAACTTCCAACTGTGATGTAAATCTTATCCGTCGTATTAACCTAAAGGAAAAAGAATTGCTTTTATGTACATAAGGCCGTCAATAAAGAAATTATTTTTAAACGCTACCCTCTTATTCGATCTGACAGGATCAATTCATTACTACCCTATGTTCGGGCATCTCGCATGTTATACACCAAAATAAACGTCTCCAAATGTTCCATCTGATTCTGTTAACATTAGACGCTGCTTGCCTTTTGAGTCACCCTGTATTTCCAACCATATAAAAAGCTTGAAATAGAATTTTTGACAGTGAAAGAGAGAGAAATTGAAGAAGAAAGGAAGAAAGAAAGAAAGAAGGAGAGAAAGTAAGAGAGAAAGAAAGAAAACGAGAGATAGATAGATAGAAAGAAAGAAAGAAAATATTGATATTTGATCGCTTCGTTTTCTGAGGAAAGAATAAAAATTTAATGGGAAAAATGTTAAGTATTTTGAATTGGAGATATTTTCATTTGAGATTTTTTTTTTTTACTTTTTATTAAAAGCCTCATTGATCTTCCTTCTTTTTTTTAAAAACTGTTTTCTGCCACCAATGGGTGTTTTCTCCATTTATGTAGTGGTAATGAATGATTTCCTGTATTTTTATTTTCAATTATATTCCTCTTTTCATATGTATATTTCAGCCAGTCTCCACTTTGATTTTCTTATAATTATTTTGCCTTTTTACAAACTGATTTTAAAATCGTATTTTAATTTATTTTCTTTTTTTCTGTGTGCTGTATGTAAACTATTTTTTTTCTTAACAAATATTTTCACATATAAATCCACGTCGGTTGAAATATTTCCACAAATATTTCAACCGACATTAGATTCTAGAGGTTCCAAGTTCGGGAGTATTCTGTGCCGAAAGAAAAGAAAAATGGGGCTTAATGACATTTGATTTCTTTTTTAGACATAAAGTATATAAGAAATACTAAACACGTCACAAAATTCGATCCCGACATCTTGATGAATCTTCACATTTGGAACTTCTACTTGAAATTGAAAAGAAACTGTTTGAAGTTTTGCTTGTATTTAAACATGATGACTAAAGAACACTTTGAGACAGATAGAAGAAATCCGATAGAAATATACAAATTCGGTATATAACCTTAACACGCATTTGTGCATTTCTATCCAACTTCTATAACCTATAAATTTTCAGTTTATAAGTTACAATTTAGAAACTGGAAGTTTATAGCTTGCTGTTGCAAACATGCGATTCTGCTTCTCAAAACGGATGGTTCAGTCATTAGAAAAAATATTTTACGATCAGGTCTATTAGATGCTGATTGGATGCCGAATCGGTAATCTTAGGTCTTGGCGACAAAATAGATAATACTGATAACTCCTAAAACTTTCGTTATAGAGCCAATAGGAATCTAGTTATGTTTGATTGTTGCAGGAATTTCACTTCAGGAACTATATAGAGCCAGCAGTGTAAGCCAAAGGCAATCGCAGAAATAGTCCCCAAAAGGTTTGAAGTATAGATAATAAAGAGCTGGATTAGTTGAGCGAAGCGTAGGCATGAGTGGATCTCAATCGAGTGCTGCATTGAGCTGTATGCCGAGTCCTGAAGTTTACTGTAGAAGCAGCATTGAGTCGTGTGTGGAGTAGCCGTTCGTGTAGTAGTGAGTCGGCAGTTGGATTCAGCTATAGTGGAGAATTGTAGGCGTTTAGAGAGAGGCGTTTAGAGTTCAGTAGATTTTCTCCTCCTGCTTTACTCTGTTTGGTCACTTTGTGTGCTATGGTTGTTATTAATTCCATTACTATCGGTGGGTTTCTGTTTTTTGTTGTGTTCTGTTGTGCATTGAGTCTATTCATCTGTTTATTTGCCATATGTGTACTCATGTCTTCGAGTTTAAAAGACGACGTCGTTTGTTACGGAGGCCTGTTAATCACCTTTCTTCATCGACTAACAAATCACCAATTGATTACAATAACTATCCGAATTTAATTTAGTAAGATAATTTCAAAATAAAAATAACTAAATAGAAAAAAATTGATATATGGTTTTATTATTTAAAATGCAGATTTATCAAATTTTGATTTGAGTTTGAAATTTTTCAAGGATTTGGCAGTTTTTCTTCTTGTACATTCACATACATGTAAACGCGGTAACTCAAAACCGTAATCACTTAGATAAAGGAAATTTGTAACTGCGTTAACATAACTGCAATTTTGTGCCAGAATTTGGTTTCAAAGATTTGAGTTTAGGTTACAAATTTTGGTTTTGGTTTCAAACTTAGGTGGGAAGAAAGAAGTTCTGAATGCATATTCAGTGTTCTTTATTATGTACTACAAAGTTAAAAGTGCTCATCTCTGATGCTTTAAAAATAAAAATTTGTACACTCTAAACTTCTTAATTTTTACGCGGGAAGGATGCCTTTATGAACCCTTTGGGCCTCACTTGGACATATATACCCTGATGGTATTTTTAAATTACCAAAGATATAAATTAGTGGGGAATTTATAGAAGTGCATGTCCCAATGGATTTCATATATTCATATGTTTGCGCAATTATTTTTTTGTGTCCACTATATTTTAGATGGTACTTTTAACCCTAATGGGACACATGTGTCACATTTAAAAAGACAACTGAGACACATATGTCCCAGCTCTAAAATTGAATCTATAGTTAATTTTTGTTATTATTTTAGCAGAATATAACTATTCATATTTTATTTGACCCATAAAATAATAAATAATTTTAATTTTGATAAGAAAAAATTATATTGAATGGGTTAAGGAGTGAAAGTTTTATAGACCCCCCACCCCTGCTATTATATTCAGTGCCGATTCGAAAACTACCATTTAATGTTTTTCGCTATTTTGGAGAACTTTTTTTTCATAAAACGATTTCATTTCTTATACTGAAAAATATAAATCCAGTAATATTTGTTTTGATATTGTTTGATGTTTGCATGATGAATACATGACTTATCTTTTAGTTCTGTCAGGATTCAAAAATTAAATGAAACTTCGAAAAAGCCATTACAGTAGCACTATCTTCTCTTTTTTTCGAAACTTTTTCATATTTTCCTGCATTGAATACGATAATGGTTCTTTTCAAAATCCATCAGTATTTCACTATCACCCTCGCATTCTGCAATACTGGATATCGTTTTACCGTTTCCTTTATGTCTTGGCGAAATCTTTTTGTTTCCTCTTCCTCGGCTGCGCTCAAAATTTTAGGAAATAGCTCAGAGGGGAACGTAGTAAATGAACTTTTAAGCTCATATTACACTTTAATATGTTGATATTTGCCAGCATCTTTTCTGGAATAGATTTCTAAATTCTTTGCTTTGATTTCCAAGAAACTACTTACTGTTAGCTGGAAAGAGTTTCAAGTTTTTTTTCCCTTTGCTCATATTTCGAATGAAAATTCTTGTATTTTTCTCAGCTTCCTAGTATTAAATCCTAGAATTTCTTCTTGGGAAATATTTCGAATGTATAATTTTTTCCCCTTTTTTGTGGAAAAATCTTTACAAATGGCTTATAGAACCTAGTTTTTTTTTTCAGGATTCTTCAAAATTTCTGTTTGGGTATTTTTTATTTCGAGATTCTAAGGTTTCTTTGTTTGATCATCATTCTTTAATGCAATATTCTTTCTCTCTAAGGTTCTTTATCCCATCTGCAGACATTTCCCAGAAATTTCTCAATATCTTTGCGAAAAGCGATAGCTATATATTTCTTAATATCTATGAATGCAATAGCGATATTAACTCGAAATTACCGTGTATGCTTGGGTGAATTTCTTAATCTTCTTTCGTTACGACTGCCCGACGAAGAAGTACCAAATTCTGTACATATATATTTTGAAGCGTGAGACCTTTCATAGTATTTTTTTCTAAAATTTGATAAACTTCAGACAATTTTTTGCATGATTTTCAACAATTTATTTCGTTGTTGCAGTGAAATTACAGAAATTTTTATTGTTTCATTAGACAAATAATTAGTCGCGTGACTCTCTTTCATTTTAAAAGTTGAGTAAGAAACATAATCCATTACTGTGGGATTTACTTAAGAAATAAAGAATTGACATTGCATTTATTTGAAATTAAAATATAGATAATTGACTCAATTATAATGTATATATTCCCAATAAAATGAATAAGTGCAAGGCTATTAAAATAACGAGGCTTTATGTCTTTCTTTTACATTTGATGCTAGAAAATATTGTCACGAAGATGCAAGGAAAACAAGTCACAAAGTAACACAATATTAGGTTTATTCGCTTTTTCACACTCACATATATATCATTCCACAAAATAAAAATTAATACAATATGTTTATCAAAAAAAAATCGTTTCCTTTTAACTTTTAATAATGTTTTTAATTAAAATAAATAAATCGTTTGCTTTTAATTTTTAATAATGTTTTAATTAAATTTCTTTTAGCGACATTACTCCCCTCTTAAAAGAACAGCGACTCGCTGAAGAAGGAAAAAAAAGTCAAACTCTTTTAAGAGCTTTCATTTTTGCACGAGTCATGGGCCCAGTGCATAAGTTTTCTTCGTCATCAATGGCATCTTCTTGTTTTTGTACATCTTCGTTTAGAGTTTGCTTGTCTGGATCATGATAGGGCTTCATGCGCAAAACATGCACTATATCCTTTTGCTTTCTTCTTCTAGAAGAGGTATCAAAGTCCTGAACTTCATAAGTCACATCTGATAACCGGCGTAGCACTTGATATGGACCAAAATACTTCTTCAAAAGTTTTTCAGAAAGACCGACTTTTCGGACAGGGGTATAAATCCACACGAGATCTCCTGGGGCATAGAATACCATTCGATGTTTTGAGTCATAACGTCGGCGATCTTTGTCTTGTGACTCCAGAGTCCGTAGTCTAGCCAATTGTCTTGATTCTTCGGCTCTAGAAATCATCCTTGAAATATAACTGTCATCCACGTCATCAGGACAGAATGGTAGCATTGTGTCTAGCGTTGTCTCTGCTTCTCGTCCATGCAATAAATAGAAAGGTGTGAATTTAGTGGTTTCTTGCTTGGCAGTATTATACGCAAACGTTACAAACGGTAAGATCTCATCCCAATTTTTATGTTCTGTATCAACATACATTGATAACATATCAGCTAAAGTTTTATTAAAACGTTCCGTCAATCCGTTTGTCTGTGGGTGATAGGCTGACGTCTTGTGGTGGATGATGTTACACAGCTCTACGGGAGATAAAACTAGTTTCGACTGAAAGACAGTCCCACGATCAATGATAATTTCTCGAGGGGCTCCATGTCTCAATAGAACTTCTTCAAGCACAAATTTAGCCACTTCAGGGGCTTCAGCTGTTGGCAACGCCTTTGTCACTGCAAAGCGCGTCAGATAATCTGTACAGACGACGATCCATTTGTTTCAACTGGTAGATTTTGGAAATCGTCCAAGCAGATCGATTCCAATACGATGGAAGGGTGCCATAGCTGGTGGGATGGAAACCAAACGTCCTGGCGGTCATTGGGGAGTAGATTTTCTTCGTTGACATTCCCGACAATGGGTTACGTATCGAACGATGTTGCGGTACATCGTCGGCCAGTAAAATCGTTTTCGAATTCTGTCATACGTCTTTGCGAAACCAAGATGTCCGGCTGTAGGAGCGTCATGGAAATGTTTCAAAACATCCGTACGTAGGTGTTTGGGAACGACGGGTAGCCATTTTTTTCCTGCCGGATCAAAATTCTTTTTGAATAAAATTCCATCAATTATTTCAAATTCTTTCTTGACAGTAGATGGGGTGATCTGAGAAAGGATTATTTTTGCGAGAGCTGGATCTTTTTTCTGTTCGATAGCTAAATTCAATTCAGTAGTTGCAGCAATAAATTCCTCTGGCATAGACGTTTCTTCTTCGGCTGGATTTCTAGAGAGTGTGTCAGCGTCCTTATGTTTCTTGCCTGTTTTGTACGTTATAGAAAAGTCGTATTCTTGAAGTCGAAGTGCCCGCCTGGCAAGTCGTCCGGAAGGATCCTTGAGACTCATGAGCCAGCAGAGTGAATGATGATCTGTAACAAGTGTGAAGTGTTTCCCAAAAAGACATGAATGAAATTTGTTGATAGCCCACACTACGGCAAGGCACTCTCTTTCAGTGGTAGAGTAATTTTTTTTCTGCTTTCGTCAAGGTTCTGGACGCATATGTTATGACTTTTTCGACTTCATCTTGTATCTGAACCAAAACCGCTCCCACACCGTATCCACTAGCATCCGTATGAATTTCCGTAGGAGCATTTTCATCGTACATTCCTAAGACTGGATCAGAAGTAAGCGTTTTCTTCAGATCATTAAATGCTTCAATTTCTCGAGAACTCCACTTAAATTTCGCGCTGCCCTTTAACAGAAGTTGCAACGGTTCAGCCCGATAGCAAAATCCTTTAATAAATCTTCGAAAGTATGAGCAGAGACCCAGAAAGCTCCTTACGTCACGCACGTTTTTCGGAACTGGAAAATTTCTCACGGCCCTCACCTTTTCGGGATCCGGTCGGACTCCTTCGCTGGATACAAGATGACCTAGAACTCTAACTTCTCGAGCACCGAATAGACACTTCTTCTGATTCAGTATCAGACCTGCTTCTTGAACGCACTTCAGAACAGTCGTTAACCGAGTAAGGTGGTCTTCAAATGTCTCTGAAAACACAATGATATCGTCGAGATAACAAAGACATATGGTCCACTTTAGATGGCGTAAAAGAATATCCATCATTCTCTCAAATGTCGCAGAAGCATTGCACAGCCCAAACGTCATGACTTTAAATTCATATAGACCTTCTGGAGTAACAAAAGCCGTCTTTTCTCTATCTGCTTCGTCAACTTCGATCTGCCAGTAACCAGAGCATAAGTCCATGGAAGAAAAGAACTTCGCACCTTTTAAACAATCAAGTGTATCGTCAATCCGAGGCAGGGGGTAAACATCTTTCTTAGTGATCTTGTTCAATCTACGCAAAACGCCATTTGCCATCCTTTTTCTTCACAAGGACCACCGGCGCTGACCATGGACTTTCAGATGGCTTTATTATACTTTTCTCAAGCATTTTCTCCACTTCTTCATGAATGATACGCCTTTCAGTTGGTGATACTCGGTAAGCTCTTTGACTAATAGGGGCGTGATCACCAGTATTAATTAGGTGTTTAACTTTCGTCTGTGTAGTTTTTTATTTGTCCTTTTCGGTAAATACACCTGAAAACTCTTTCAGAAGCTTCACAAGTTCGTCTTTTTGTTTATTTCTTAACCCAGGTGCTATCATAAGCGAGTAGTCGATAAGAGACTCTGATGTCTTTTTCAAGGAAATACGACTATTTTCTTCATCAGTAATTGCGGATTAATTATTTTCATCTAGACACTCAGCATGAGCGACGTACATTCCTTTAGGAATAATCTGTTTTTCAAGGTATGTATTGGTGACCCAAATTTCTCCTCTTGTATAATGGTAAGGAATTATTATGGTAGGTACGACAATATTCTTTGTGAACAATAAATCTCTATTGCCTTCTACAAGTATGTCAGAGTCCTTACCAATATGTGCTCCCGTTACCGATATTCTAGCTAAAGACCGTGGAGCCAAAGGGCAGTCTTGTATGGCATATAAGTTCCAAGTTTCTGGCACTGAAAGTTCTTGACAGACGTCTTCAAAAAATAGCTCACTCCGACCACAGTCTATGACTGCTTGAGAGGCTTCTAGAAAGTCCCATCCAAGTATAATGTCATGGCTGCAATGCTGTAAAACTACAAATTCGAACGGCAATTTTAGGTTGTTTATGGAAATTCGTAGGATGCATCTTCCCATTGGCCGTACAAAACTTCCATTGGCAACTTTAAGAACGACATTTTTGTCATCAAAGAACATAACTTTCTTTAAATGTTGGCGAAACTTATTTGAAATGACTGAGAAAGACGCTCCAGAATCCACAAGAGCTCGTATCGACTCGTTATCTATCATTACGTCGAGGTGGTTTCCAGACATTTTGACGGCAGATGGAGGATTTTCATCATATGCGGCCTCACCTCCCAGGAAGGTCGCCTCATTCAGTTTTCCTCTGTTCTACGACTAGGAGATTGATTGAATTGACGGTAGGGCGACGGTGATCTTGGGCGACGTGTTGGAGATCGACCTCGGGATGGACTGGGTGAGGATTGACGTCTGTAATCTTCTTCGTTGCTTGGGTGAAACTCTGTGGAATTCTGTCGGCGGGCTCCATAGTCATTGAATTCTGTGGGATTCTGTCGGCGAGCTCTATAGTCATTGAAGATAGCTCTTCTTTCCCTACAGTAACGTACGACGTGTCCTGGACGTCCACAATGAAAGCAAACTGGTCTGTTGTCGGTCGTTCTCCACAAGTCAGTTTTTCTAGGTTGTGTCGATGGAACGAAACGAGGACTCTGAGTTATAGCACTATGTGTTCGGCGTTGACTTGTGAGTTGGCGGCGTTCCGTTGGTCTTGCAGAAACAGGGGCCAAAACTTTTTCGACTTCTTCTTGTACTATCTCTTCCAATGACTGAGGATGTACATCTGAAGGTTCCTCTGTTGGTCTAATTATCTTCTGGACTTCTTCCTGTACAATCCTGCGTATTAGAGATACTAGGTCAGGCTCTTCACCCAAAGCGGCCATTGGTACCACGTTGGGAAGTCTTTCGAATATTCGTTTTCCGACCCTCTTTTGCTTCATGTCCTCGATGAAGTCGCACCATTTTATAAAATCAGCCGTTGTAGCGATCTCCCTTGCTAATAGTGCTTGATAGATATCTTCAGCCACTCCTTTTATTAGGTGTGATACTTTTTCATTCTCTGGCATCAGAGGGTTTACTTCTTGGCAAAGTCCTAATATGCTTTGTACGTAAGATTGCGTACTCTCTCCCACGCTTTGAGCTCTATATTTTAACTGTTCTTCGGCCTTCTTCTTATATTTTTGCTGATCATCGAAAAGTTGAGTCAGTCCAGTTTTAAAGGCTTCCCAAGAATTTAAAGAATCCTCGTGGTTAACAAACCATTGCTTTGCTGTGCCGTCGAGGAAGAAGTAAACATTTGATAAACACATTTCATCCCATTTATTAAAGTTAGCCACTCTATCATATTCTTTGAGCCATTTGCTAGGATCTTCCTCAGATTCTCCCCGAAATATGGATGGACTCCTCAGTTGTTGGTATACGGGCGTGAATACTGTTGGTTGTGTTTGTGTCACTTCTTCGGGCATTTTTGAACGATGTCTTGGCTCTGGAAAATACAGTCCAAATTCAGGAAGTAGTCGTTTTAAACAACGGCTTGAACGAGTACTGTCACCGGAATCCACAGTTAAATGGTTTGTACCCGGCGCCTCCACCAAACTTGTCACGAAGATGCAAGGAAAACAAGTCACAAAGTAACACAATATTAGGTTTATTCGCTTTTTCACACTCACATATATGTCATTCCACAAAATAAAAATTAATACAATATGTTTATCAAAAAAAATCGTTTGCTTTTAACTTTTAATAATGTTTTTAATTAAAATAAATAAATCGTTTGCTTTTAATTCTTAATAATGTTTTAATTAAATTTCTTTTAGCGACAATATTTTCTTGAAGAAATCATGGACACTCTTATATATAAGAAATTTAATTGAGAGTAAAAACAATCAGTATTTCCATCGAAGGAGATGATCACCACAGGCAGCTAGTAATAACGATTAAAACTCAATTACGAAGTTTCTCAAAACGATTTTTTCAAACACCATTGAAGCTTAGTTTTAAAGAATCTGCTGAATTTTTCATAATGATGTCATTTTTGCTCATATATTCATTCTGAATAGCATTTATTATTCATCAAATATTTAATCACGTGATTTTCCTCCTCTATTTAAAAGTAAGAAAGAAATATTCTGAAAATTAATTGCACAGTTTATATGATGAATCGAGTAATAGAAATTTTACCGCTCCAAAAAATAATATGCAATTTCAATTGAATCACATTTATACGCTTAAATACGTTGCCATGAAATTTAATCTGTCATAAAAAATTTTTTTACAGAAAATTATGTATAAGTCATAGCTTAGACATTTAATTTAAATTAAAAAACAAATCATCAAATAAATGTGTCACTAAAAATTGCTTAGTACATACAATATACAATAACAACAGTTAATACAATCTATAAAAATATTTAATATAGCAATTTAAGAATTCAGTGAGATTAGAAATAATTTATTAAAATATCAGTGATAAATTTTTTGACGTTTCTGTAACTATTTTTTAAAGGGCATTTTACTTTTAATACATCAAAAATAAAATAAAAAACCTCCATGTATAAATCCAATTACTTCAAATAAAAAGCATTATTTTGAAAATATTAAATCATCGCAAATTTATTTGTAACAATTCTGTATTTCTGCAAATCAAATTATTTATTTGAATAGTTTTTGAATAGTATTATAGAAATACTTGCCTGCTCATGGTGAAGAAAATTTATATTGATTCCATTTTTTAAAGCTTCATTTGTCCTTTTTATATGTCTGTGAAAGAAAGGTATAGATAAGTTTCCCAGTATTTTTTGTTGCTGTTTAATATAATTATTTTGCAAAATATTTAGATTAATATAGGGAGAAATGAATCTCATAAAATTATAAATACATAATTTTTTTTATTTCTTTGTTAAAATTACAGTTGTTGGATAAATTAATGTTTTTGAGAGAATATTATATTCATATTGTTAAGAATCCCTATTATTGCTTTCCTGCAATGGAGCCTCATCGCTAACAAGAGAGATTTATATACATGCATAACAAATGGCAGATCAAAAATTGACTTTGGAAACAACTTATCAAATATTTTGAATTTCACGAAAATATAAGAATTATGGCGTTATCTCTTGTAGAAACTAAGATTTGGATAATATTTCACGTTATGTCACGCCCTATCAGAAAACCTATATAAACTCGCGAGAATGAATAGCATATACTGGGCATTATTGTTTAATTAACTGTTTGTTGTTGTGTTTGCTGCTATGTATTGTTGATTTCTTCAAGTGCTATTCTTTGTATAAACCTCTGCTGTGCTTTTTAAACTTTGCGATTCCCACTGCTAGAGGAATAAAAAGTCTTATTCGTTATGAGCTTATTAGACTTCTTGTATTGCACAAACATTTAACAATTTTTTCCATTATGTATTTGTAGAATTCTTCAAATAGACTGAAATATATATTTTTTAAAATCCTTTATAGACAAGCAGCAATTGCAAATCGAAGAATTGTTGACAATAAAGAGGCGAATAAGATTATTTTCATAAAATAATGATCCCTTTAAGTTTTTTTTAACAGACTTTTTAGATTTTTGTACTACAACCACGATAAACGAAATTGGCCAATCTTAACTTTTTTAACTTTTAAATGGAACTAAATCATTACAAAAAGTTTCATGTTTTTTATAATTGACAAGTTATGGTTAGTTAAAAACTGACCATTGCGAATAATTCAAATATGATTTACACATAAGTGTGTAAAATCAATGATTATGATTAAAGGAAAATACACAAATGTTCATTCAATATGGTTTGATCGACTCTTGAACTATAAAATCGATAAAAAAACGTTTTTATTTCTATGTTAATTACAAAAGGAAAAAGTTTTACAATTTTAGAGGGAATTTAAATAACGAGAAAAGTAAAAAAAGTGAATTACCCGTCAGTTATAGCTTCAATAGCACTCTGATGTTTCGGGGGGGGGGGGTCTTAATTCCTTTTGGAAGGCTCGTGTACCCAATACGCGAAACAGGTGCAAGACTTAAAATTATTGATTTTTGATGTTTACAACGATTTGATATTGAGGAATATTTTTTGAGGGAATTAGGAAATCATGTTTTAGAGATTTAATTAAAACTAAATAGTGCTACTGACGGCTCAACTGGTCGACAAAACCAGCAGGTAATAATAATAAAAACCTAGGTTTTTTTAAATTCACACCTTAAAGGAAATTTCCGAGAGAAAAAAAACCTGGAAACCTAAAAAGCAGCTTGAGAAAAATGCAAATAGAAAATGAATAAAAAAGGAAATGTCTTTAAAAAAAGTAGGAAAACTGCGGAAAAGAAATAGAAATAAGATTTTTGAGCCTATTTGAAAACAGAAAACTATCTTCAATGCGGAAATGTGAATGGAGATGGATTGTAATGGAAAAAGCTGTAAAAAGAGCAATTTAAAAAAGGGAAGGAGGAGAGTAGTGAAAATGAAAACCAAAACAAAGAAAAATCATTTACGTACCAATTGATGAGAAAGAAAATATTCATCTTACAAATAAAGCATATTAGAAAAAACAAAAATGAGAAAAAAGAATCTGAATGAATGCCAGTCGAGAACTTTATATATTTTTGAAAACCTTCTCGGTGTTCATTCCGAATTCTGAATTTTTTTCCCATTGAATTTTTCCTTCTTTTCCCTAAAACTCATGAAATCGAATTCTTTTTTTTCTCTTTTTCTATTTATTTTTTTAATAATGTTTACAATATTCTAGGGGAAGTCACAAAACAAACATCTGGTATATGATACAGAACGGGAATGAAATTGAAAGCAAACATTTTTATGTTACTTCAAAAAAAAAATCTTAAATTTTTTTAAATAAATATTCTTAGTTTCAATATAAATAAAGGAGTACAATATAGAAGGAGAGCCTAAATGAAAAGGTTTGAAAGGTCACTGTGGGCGTAAATGAAGACTGTATTCAAAGTATATACCATAGGCTTGAGTACAACTATCGCATTGATTAATGAATTAAAAAATTCCTTGTTTCCCGAATATCTGTGGCCATTCATAGCGTCCTTGAGTTCACCGTTCGAGTTGAAGAGCCGTTTCAAGGTACAAAACACATGAAAATCGCAGGGAGACATGTCCGGGTTGTAGGGCGAATTGTCGAGCTACTCCCTCTCGAACTTGATCAGTTCCGCGTTGTGACTCTGGATACGTGTGGACGCACGTTTACATGGAATAGAACTCCATCCTCCATTAGCAGCACAGATATTTTGTTCTTGATGGCCTTGTGTAATCTTCTTATTGTCTCATAGTACACGTCGTAATTAATGGTTCTTCTGTGCTCTAAGAATAATGGAGTTACGCTCTTTATAAGAGCCATTGCTCTCTCCTTGCGTCCTCTTTACGTCGGAGACTCCAGTCGCATCCCTAAATGTATCGCTACGCTCTCCCATAGAGGTATTGGCAAATATGTGAACAGATTTGTTGTTACGACGTTTCGCACCTTTTCATTTGAACAGCCCTTGTACCAACAAGTAAAACTTATCAAAAATACTAAACATTCGCTAATTTCTAGTATATGTTGAATATAAATAACATGTACAAAAATATTTATAGTATTTGTTGAATTAAAAAATGCTTAATTTTTGCCCTCTTCGATTATCATTTACTGACGAAAATTGCCAGAAGAAACTTGTATACTACACTTTCTTCTATTTGGAGTAATATGTAAAATGTAAAATATTGAAATTACCAAATCAAAAGGGATATTTATGGAATATATCAAAGCAGAAATGAGGGGATGAATCAAAGATATTTTGATTAATCCCCTCATTTCAGGCATTTTCTTATCCAAAAAAAATCGTTTTTGGAATTATATAGGTCTTAGAACATGATTACTAAAATATCTTTCAGTTAATTAGACAAAATTTAGCATGTAGTCTTCACTTCGAATTAGTAGATTTTAAATAAATTGTGAATCAAACCCAAAGAAGTCTATGAACTGCTCAGTAAACAAATAAACAAAAGAATCCACACACACACACAAAAAAAATATTTGAATAAAATATGATTGTCAGATTTAGCATCTAAAAGGCAATTTGTATTAACCCTCCAGCTGAGTGTCCCATATATTTCGCTGGTTAGAATGTTTATTTTTACAATTACATATTTGTAATGTATTATATTATATTATTATTGTCGGACATATAGTATAAGTTCACTTTCTTTGAAAAGCAGTTAAACTTATTTACAGACATTGCTTCTAAATATCGATTTTAAAATATTACGCAGTGAGAGGGTTAAAAGCTTGAAAAAAAATCTGTAAAGAGGTTGATTTTTTGATCTGTACATAAACTGATCTGTTAAAAGTACATAAACTCGAAAACTAAATGATTAATTGAAAATTGTTAGTTGATTTTGAGAATAGACTTGTACTCACAAAATATTGCTGTCTGAAACAAATCATAACGTTAAAATAAAAACTGGAAAGTGAATTATAAGTGTTTCATAAAATTTCATATAGAGCAGAATATCAGTGATATTATGAAAGATTATGAGAAATTAAACTTATACCAAAGGCGTTTGTTGAAGAAATAAATCCTTAGATTTCTTAAAGTTTATGTCTAGTATTTATTAAAACGTTAAGTGAAAATAACAGGTAAGATCAATAACCAACTTAAATTGTCATTCCCGAAATATAGAGATTGTAATTATTCTATAATTGTTGTTGCACAAATGTCTCTTGAAATACACAACTTCTATTAATTTTATGAGGAAGCTTGTAATGTACGCATTTATTAATGGTGAACGTTTTCTTATTCCACTTCATGTTGCTTTTCAAAAACTTAGCTTAGTAATATTTACACATAATTTACGAAGAAATAAGTTGCGCCAATGCTGAAATGCATTTATTTTTTATCTTCTCCTATAAGTTTTTATACACATAAAAATGCTTATGTTCATTAATTTTTATCACTTGAAGATATCATTTCCTTATCTGGCTTTATGTTTGTTCGATATTCAAATGCATATCGAGGCTTGATGTATATAGATATTCTTCCGCTGTCGACCTTTTTCCCGAGATATTAAGATAAAAAGAATAAATCCAAGCAGCTGCCAACCATGAGGGAGAGAGTCATTATTATTGTTACTATTATTTATATTAAGTTCGATTATCATTGCATTATTACGGAAGATTGAATTCTTGGAGACAATGCAATCAGTTTCCAACACAATGAAGAAGAAAAAAGCCAGACAGTGACGATGTCTTCTATCTTATTTCACAAGAGATTAAAATCACCAGATTGTGATGATTGGTTATCCTAGGTTAAATATATTTCTGACAGAGTGATGTAATCTCTGAGCTGTAAGATCTTTTATAAAAAAAGTACTCTAGTTTGAGATAAGCTCAAAGTTTCAGATTTTAATAGTTTTGCAAACTCTTTGTTGATATTTGAATTTTCACCGAGAAGAATCAGCAATAATATTATACATGAATTTTCCCATGAAATGATATAAATCTTAATATAAGAACCGATATTATAAAATTATTTAAATTAATTCAGTAAGAATATAACAATGAGTTATAATATTGTATTGAGATCCCACAAAATATTTTTGATCTAGTTTAACTCCTTTTAATTTTTTTTATTAGTTCTCGAAGCATAAACTCCTTGTGTGCCAACAAGTATACCACAAGGCTTACAGATGTAAGCCATTTCATAATTAACAATAGGATAAATTTCGAAAAAACTCCTTTCAATTGACAGTAAGTTTTGGTCACATGAAATCAGTTTTGGATTAAAGTGACCTTTCATAATCCCTTTCCCCTAAAGGGCTCTATAATTTTCAAGCTTTAATAGAAACCATATGCAGGACGTTATTCTGTGATGATGCGGGTATCGAACAATATTTCTTTCTCAAATCGAGAATCTACCACGAAATTATTTCAGAATCCAACTTATTTTAGAACAATAGTTTCAGCCTAATAAATCTTATGTTAATTTTTCTAACATATTTTGCCGCATTTCCTTTTGTGAGATATGAATTATTATTTCTATTTAACCTTATTTTTAATTTGTTCCATCAACTCTAAAAAAACTCTCTTTGCACCCCTTCTTCTACCGGGGTGATGCCTCAGAAATGGGGATGAGAAGCTCCCGATATGACGGTTGGTTCTAGCTGCTGGCTGAAAAATGCTTGTGGTTGGTTGAAGATGATGGGACGATCATCCTGTTTTTTAATATTATCACGTTTCCTACACATTAAAGAGCCCACAGATAGACGGTCCATTCGTCGACCCTAGTTATCACAGAGATCACGTGTATTCAGATATTGAGACTGACCAACTTTCTCAGAATGGGTTACATTCATAATCTGATGGAAATCTATGGTTTTGATGTAAAAATAGCAACTTTTACGGACCCAGATTAAATTGACGTAATTTCCTTTGGGATATTATTTCAAAAATGTAATGTATCAAAATCTTGAATTCGAATTTTTTAAAAATCAAATATAATACTTTCACTTTTTATATTTCGCATAATAAAATTCATGACAAAATGATATAAAATTTCTAAAACAACTATGAAAATATTCAAAATGAAATTAAATTCATCCTGCTGTGTTTCGTCCATTTTTATGAAACGGAACGGAAAGATGCATATTTAAAATTTTGATTATTTCCGAGTTTCACTAAGAAAACTTGATTGGAATGCCAATAATTTGGTGGAGCATTAAAAACGTGAACTTTGTTTAAGATTTTATGTGTAAAATTCAATTTTATTTTATTCATAATCAAATACAATTAAGATGAGTGATAATTCCCCCCCCCATGAACGAATAATTACAATTGAGAAGCAATAAACATGAAAAAGTATTGCTGTATGGGGAAATACACAATTTTTTCTCTCTAATTATGTGCTCAATATAAATTTATGCAATTAAATAATAATTTTTAATTCTTTTACATATAAAATATGCAAGCAAGTCATCGAAAAAATTAAATACAAAT
>JAOUZG010009955.1:4864317-4911316 GCA_026289955.1 Argiope argentata | reverse complement strand
TTCCCACAGTTTATAAAAATGCAAAGTGAGTTTTAACATTAAAAATACTTTTTGTGAAATTATATTGCATTACTTAAAAGAAGCAAGAAGTTTTTGCAAGGAATTTCTACAAAGAAATTCCTTGCAAAAACTTCTTCCAGAAAGAACACACACACATAAATTCTATGCGACGACTAAGTAAATCTTACAGATTTGGTTACTAAAAAAATGGGTTGCATTGTTTGAGAACAACTATTGAAACATTTTTTATTTGGAAGTCAAAGATACAAATGAAATTTAAGTAATTGTTTTTTTTTCAAAGAATAATGATAATAATAAGTCAATCACACAATTTAGAATTTTTTTTGACATTTCTGGCTTAGTTCAAAACAATATTACAATCTCAAATTAGTTCTATTGAAAAGTAATTCCTAGCCCAGAGCAAAAATGATAGTTAATTTAAAGTTAGAAGGCAGTTCAATATACTATACAAAATATTTAATTTTTATTATTAAATATGTTTTGATTCTACAACCGGGATATGCGTGTTCTTTCTCAAAACGAGAAATATTTTAATTTATGAAGGGAAAAGACCCATTTTTTCAACTTATTTTGATTATATTGCTTCGATATAGATAAAAACGAAGCCTGCAGACCAAGCTGAAGGACGACATGGGATTGCTATTAATTTTTTTTATAATTTTCATTAAAGTAAAACGATAAACTAATCTTAAAAACAAGTAATATAAAAACAATTTTTTTACGTCAATTTCTACTATGGATATAAGGAAAATTTAGGAAGCTCAGAAATATTTTATTTTATTTACTTTTTAATAAATAATTACAATTGTTGTTCTCGTGTTCCGCTTTACAACAGAAGGAGGGGTGCAGTAGCTTCTGAGGGTTTGGACCCCTGAGCACCCGAATAACGATCACCTTTGACTCAGTACCCTCAGTGGTATAACTCTCGACAAGGATAACTTTGTGAACAGGTTCGAACTCGCAGCACAAAGGATGCGAATCCGACGCCCTATCAACCATGCTATCCCGACCTAACAATTGAAACTACTATAAAGGCGAGAAAATTAGTTTTTAATTAACTAATAAAAATTAATGAATTAATATTTGAAATAACTGTATTAATATCAAATGCCATTTACTACAAGATTTAAAAAATTTGCTTTAACTTTATTGGGTGAATAGAAAGTATCTTATTAAGGATTGAAAATGTGATTTATATATATATATATATAGGAAGAGTGTGAGCTAATAGTAGGAATTAAATAATAAGTCACTGCAGCAATGTATATTCCATAATTCCTCCTATTTGACAATATCTGGTACAACCTGATACCTGTACAATATCGTAACCTCAACCTGGTACAATATTGACATAATTGTTCATTAAACTAAGAAAAGGCCAATTTTCGCACTATGGAAGTAAATTAAAAATTCAATTAGAAAATTTATTGAAAAATGAGCATTTCCTAGATTAACTTGAGGAAATAAATTCCCAGTACCATTAAAATTCAAAATAATACCATTTCGATTATATCAGTTTCATTTCTGTACAATATTTCTTTAAATTTATAATAAAAAATAAACATATTAAAATTTATTTTAGCATCGAAGTATTTTATCAAAATTTTTTAAGTTTCTGCTTCATTTTAATACATATATTTTTCCCATGGTATCAATGTTTCAAATCCATGATTTAATGTAGCTTAAAACTGGACGTAAGAAAATCACTCAAAGGGAGGCAATACATATATGGAATAAAAGTTCTTGAAGGTAACTGAAACAGATGTTAAAAGACAGTAGTGCCTTCAATGACGATGTTAACCAACATTTTTACACTTTTTCTAAAGAAATGTAAAGAAATCTCTCTGAAAAAAACTGTACATCATCATAAAATTAAAAATTTACTTTTTCAAATGCAATCTAATATTTTTCATTCTGAGAATTATTTTATATTTTTTAATTAATTTTGTTGGAAAAATTTACCACAAGTGATTTAGAAATAACTAAACGTTGGGAGCAAGATTTTAAAGGGCAAAAATTAAGACTTTGGACTACTCTGCCACTAATTTTTTTAATTTTAATTTTCTTTCTATGCACATTTCTTGAAAAGGAACTTGTGTATTATAATATTTATACCACAGTGGTTTCTGCTTTAAAATATTATGCATGAAAGGATTTCATTCTCGAGAAACGTGTGGTATGCCAAATAGAATATTTTTTTGTTAAAGTATTGTAGTGTAAAACTTCTGAAAACAACACAAATTAGAATAAGAAAATAAAACTAAGAAACTCAGCCATAATGCATAAGAAATATCGCCTTGTAAATTCTAGGCCTAAAAGAAACTACGTCTAAAAAGCAGAAAAAAACAGATAAATTTTTTTAAAAACTTGAAAGAAATAAAGCAGGAAAGCATCGAAATTCATGTGAAAAAAACTCTACTATTTTCAATATAGAGAACTGGGAGCAGACAGATCGTCATGAAATAAGTTCTAAAAAGAGCAGCTGAAGACGCAGAATGTGGTGTAAACGAACAAGGAAAGAGCAAAACAAAGAAGAAACATTTACGCCTCAATAATAAAAAAAAAGAACAGCCAATGGAAGAGGAAAGGTAATCAAAAAACATAAAAGAGAAGAAGCCGAAAGAATGCCCGAGGAAAATTGTATGCATGAGACTTCAAAAATCATCTCCTCGTGCTTCCGGAACACATGAAAACTTTTTTTTTATCATTGAATGTTTGCTTTCTTTCCTTTGAAAATGATGAAATAGAATACTTTTTTTCCCCCTGTTCTTTTTGAAGAATTATTTGGACGTTCTACGCCGTATAATTCAGGACAAAAACGGAACTTGAATTGAAACATATACATAAAAAACCCCATATCTTTATAAGAATTTAGTATGGCTTCTTAGTATATTCATGAAAATATTTAGAATTTTGAATATAGGCTTTGAAAATGTTAAATGCTTTTTTTGTGCTTCCGTGTAAATGGCTGAAATGACTAACACTGACTATTTTTTTACCTGTTTGCATATCAGTTTGTTTTTAATACGTAGAAAAAAATTATAAACATATGTTTTCAGCTTTCCATACTTATAATAAGAAATAATGTGTTAAGCGACTGCAGTAAAATAAAAATTGCCTTTTCTGTATGTGAAAATATTTTATTCTGATAAAATATATCAAAGTGCTCGGACTTTCATGCGAGTTTTATAAATTTACTAAGGGTTAAAATGCATATAATGTTTTTTCTTGAAAACAGCCGACCATTTCGCCCAAACTGAAAGTAACAGTATCGACAAGATTTTTTGTCTTCGATTGCTATCTTGAGCAGAGTCCGTTCTTAATACTGACAGATCCACCAAATTCTTCGAAATAGTTTAGTCACAAATTGATCAATCACTGTTCATCTTCATCATCTTCCCGTTCTACTATCTTCCTACTAAGCAAGTAACAGACCTTCATTTAAAGAAAATCTCCTCGAAAGCATCATGTCCTAAAGAGCTTTAAGATTATCTGGCACAATAAGTACTGTATCTTAAGTCATCATTTTCCACTTTCAGATACTTAATTAACACCAAGACTTCTATGCATTTCTTTAAATAATGGTATACAGAACCAATTTCTCCACTGTGGCATTTATTTTCCTGAGTTCTACCAAATCTATGGAAATATGCGGGAAATTTTCCATATACTAATATAATGCGGATTATCAGTGCATGATATCTCATTATTTTTATGTTTAGGTTTGCATGTGATGCTATGAGAGATGCGAGAAATAGCATTTTGGGGATGCATTTTAAAAGAAAATAGATTTGTTCTAAATCATGTATTATGTTATATAGGGAAAATAAAACGAAGATTAACTGTTGTCTGAAAACGGCACAAGAAAATTACTGATATGGACAACCAATTGTCACCAGAGTTGTCAAAATTCTCCCTAAAAATAATGTAGAAAAAAAAATTCTGAAAAGGAAAAATAAATAAATAAATAATACTAAAGTAGAAAACATCAAACATTTTGTGAGGCAGTTTTTAATGTTTAAGAATCTTTCAGTTAAGCATGAATGTTATATTCATTTTCTTTAAAACTGTAGTAACCGCCTTGAACAACCCACATGTTTCAAGGAATTCTAATCTAAAACATAATAATGATGTATTTAACACCACAAGTAGTTTCGATATGGTTTATTAAATACATATTATTTGATGTCATGACTCTTTCCTAGAAAATTTTCATAATGCAAAGCACATATTTTTGAGCAGTTTCTTGATCGAGGAGAGAGAAACACTTTGAATTTTTTAACTTCACTTTTATTCCATCCCGAGTGGTATAAATTTTGTATAAGCAAGAAACGACAAAATACGTCCACAACTCAATAAAAGAGTGAAAAGAGAAAAGAGTTAACGAACTATTTATGGTTTTGATTATTTACTGAGAAATTCCAATAAGTATTTGTTAACATGTATAATATTTGGTAAGGGAATTATAGGGTTCTTTTAAAAGAATTTGTTTAGATCGACAAATCCCTTTACGAAATGTGTGAGAACTTATCGATTTCAGCAATTTTGCAGAACTTCTGCTGCATTAATTAAATTTAAAAAAAAAAAAGGAAATGGATTAGGAAATATACGAGTACTTTAGAATCTTGATATGAGTTGAATCAAAATAACAATTGAGAAATTGATTAAGATTTAATTTAGATTTAGAGACATCATTACATACATCTTTTTAAATGCATATCTCACAATTCTTTTAAAAGAAATACGCAGAGTGTTTTGGAAGATCAGTACAGTGGCAATCAGTAAGATAGATCAACCGCAAAACAGAAAAATAAGCTTTTTTTCATTCGATAATTGCTTTCTAATAGAATTTCTTATTAAAATAGTTCTGCTCTATCTTTTTTTAAATCTTTCTATCTGGAACGTTAAGAAACAAGTTGCGCTAGAAAAAGTTAAAAACTATGCAGTCTTTTAGTGTATAGAACATTCAACAAGAAAAAGAATAAAGATTGCGACCAGCGTTATTACATCATAATCTTCTTAAAAGAAGTATTTGTTATGAAACTTTACATTGATTAGAAATCACTTATGCGAAGAAAATAATTTTTTTCTTCTTATTTGGCCCTCAATTGCTTAGGCAGCAAAGAAAACAAAAATGTATAGGCATATCTTTTCTTATTGCCAAAAGTTTTTTAAGTTTTTTTCCCGCTTTCGCTATTTTAATGAACCAATTTTCTATCAGGATAAAATTTCCTCTCATTAATCCGTTGTTTTTCGTTAAATTTAATTGAAAAAGAAATTAAGGCGAATGAAGAATAAGAGATTATCAGAAAATTCAATCACTCTCATTCATTTTTTACCTCGCTTCTCGATTGATTGATTTTTATACTAATTAAAAGACGGTAATTATTTTCTACAAAATGTCTAGCCATTAACAAAAAAAATTACTTTTCATTTCCAAAACAGTTTAAAACAAAGAAGCGACTTAAAAATATAGATAAAAAATAACTAGATTAATAGGGCAAAACTTAATCGCATATTTTGAATCTGATAATTTACTTTCAGTTTTATACCCATAATCTATTGAATTTGCTGTTTTTGTTTTCATCTATTTAGAATTAACATTTGGTATTATTAATTTGAAAAAGAAGAAATGCCTTTTCTCAGCAAATTCTGAAACTTTTTCGATTGACAATTAAAAAAAAAGAGAAACTGATAAATAGAGTGGAATAAATTGGTAATCAGCTTGATAAATCTCTATTTAGGATAAAACATTTACAATCGATTATTACGATTTTACAAAAGACATTTAAAACATAAGATTGATTTATATTATCAAGCAAAGTTTCGATATATCAAATCTGAAATATACCTGAAACAAATGCTCTTTCACAGATTTAGCTATTTTAACCCTTTGCACTCCGAAAAATAATTAGATGCAAAATTATTCGCCTAATACAAAGATTTGTTTGTTGCTATAAAAAATAAATATACATAATTCTTTTCCGTCGAATGTCTTTGAAAAATTAATCTACATCTTTTAACTATTATCTAGGCGTTTTTAACAATTCAATTAAAAAAAATAAACTTAAAAATAAGCGTTTTAAATAAAACGTCAAAATGATGCACAGTCTTGAATGTTGGGTCAGAGGCCCCATCGGAGTGCAAAGGGTTAACATTCTATTTTATAGAAACTGTAAAGCTATTTTAGGACCATGCTATTTTGAACCGCGATCAGATGACGAAAGCACATCTGAACTGGAACTCGTCACAAGCAAATGCATCATACCAGGGGGAGAACATGAAGTCATGGCGGATTTAATGGTCACTAGACTTGCTTTCGGCGGAAATAGGTCAAAGGTTGGAAACATTCTGCACCGAAACTGTGACCTCACTGGGGTACAGGTACCATGCCACTTCAGAACTATTCTATCATTGGAGCATTGGGATTGTTTAGGAAACAAGTGTTCGGCTCATATGTTCCATTTAACATTCAATCATGTTTCAAAATTACATGGCTATGTTTCAAAATAACTAATGTATATTCTAATCTATTAAATACACAGTACATGCACAGTGCATACACACTGTGCATGTAAATAGTGGCATGTAGATTCTAAAAGCATAATATACGCACAGTTGTTACGATTGTTTTATGATATTATCTCGCATTCAAATACCTTTCTGCATTAGGAGGTACTGTGCATTTTGTACTAATGGAGTACAGACAATGGATTCAAATCAGGTTCAGGTGTTACGTTTCATATGTATTTATAGCTGGTAACAGATAGATGCTTGGTAACAGGACGATTATGCTAGATGTTAGCTGGCTTAAATCCTGCATTGGTAATGTGACTCTAAAGTCAAATGATACTGAAAAGGAGATTCTTCTTGGGCGTCTGTTTATAATGGAACCAAATGGATGAGAATGGATGTACAGAATTTGACAATGCAGTAAGATAATTGGTGAAAATTTGAATTGGTAAAACAATGCTTTTTTACTTGGTGTAAAGTAAGTAAACAAAAACAGAGTGTAATTGATGTAATCAATGAAGTTATATCTACATATGATAAAGATTAATGCATACTCTTGTGTGTGTTGGTTTTCCATAGACCGGATATTTTAACCTAGATGCACCAAATTTGAAAGAGATACAATTTAAAATTTTAGTCAGAATTTTAATTAAATAGCAAGTAATCTAAATTTTAATATTTTTCGCCGTAACTTCCAAAAATATCCTCAATAAAAATGCTTTTTTAAAGAGATTGTTTTTTTTTTCAATTTATGCAATTTAATTTATGTAATATTCTTGAAGCTAGATTTAATAAACTTTTACATGCATTTTTAGCAACATTTTATTGTTGTGAATGAATAATGATTTTATTGTTGTGAATGATTATTATTTCATCAAATAACTTCTTTACGCGTTTTTCTTGCATTTTTGAAAGCCAAAGGGGAATAACTTTTAACATCTATCTGTGTTTAGAAGGTACATGAACTGGGCATAATACATCTATGACGACATTAAATTAATCACCATTGGAAAAACTAACGCACTCAATGAAAAAATGTAAGATTATTAAAATAAAAGTCTTTGTCTAACAATAGGACCACTCACTAATATGAAGGTTATCCGAACAATTTAAGTGAAATAAGATATAATCTTTATGACCAGGAACGAACTGATTCCCAAAGGCTATTAGTATGAGAATAATATAACTTTGCTTCACTTATACCACAAGAAATAAAAAGAGAATTAAGTAGTTATTTAACAACACAAAATCAATTCGAAAATTATCACAAGTGTGGCTATTTATGATTTCACGAATATTTAAGAGATTTGAATATTTAAGAGACAGTCGCTACAAGCGAAACTTGGACATCATAGGAAAATTACTTGATTTGCTAAAATATTTTAACTAAAAAGGAATTAGTAAAAACGTGAAGGGTTTTTTTCAACAATGAGTTCATTGTATAGTTAAAAATAAAAGAGAGTGCCAATTCATAAATTATACTTAAAAATTTAGGCATAAAAATAAAAATTGTGAAAAAAAGTCCGCAAGCTAAACTTGGACATCTCACAGTTAAGCACCAAATAATTTCTAACCTGGATAAAAATTACTCCCATTTTTATAGTTAAAGTTATCATTGTTCAGAGGAATTTCTTAATTGTGCTATTTTTATTTACTGTGGTATAAAATATGAATTTAATCAAAATATGGAGGCAAAGGAATCAAGTTACGAAAACTGGTAACTAAGCATAATGAGGATAAAAAATACGCACCAGAAATATCAAAGACTGTCCATAGAAGTCATTCAAAGGTTAATTACATCATAAAAAGCTCCAAAATCAATAATCAAATGGAAAACAGGACAACCCACAATAAGATTTAAAAAGAAAAAGCAGAGGATTGATATTTAAAAAGAAAAGTAAATCCCTTCCTTAGAACATTAAAAATATCAATTTTGGCTGAAAAGGAATTAGGAAAAAAATTTAGACCATCGACAATAAATTATTATTAATAAAAAGCGCGCCATAATGCAGATCTCAATGGAAGAAAAGCCAGACAAAAGTCTTTCATAAGTAAGCGAAATCAAACTAAGACTTAAATTCGCAAAATAAGGATTTAAATTCGCAAGGAACGTGAAAACAAGAATTTTCTTTCTGAACTGCTGATTTACTGATGAGAGCCAAATCGACATTTTTTGATCCGATAACAACTCTTACGTCTGGAAAAAAACCGAAAGAAGATTATAACGTGAAAAAATTCAAAGCAGTTGTGAAGCAAATAAGAGGATCATTAATGACCAAGGTCTCTTTTTCTTTTACGGGCCCAGGAACTTTGCAATTATTGAGAGGAGAATGGATCAGTATATCTCAATATTTTAATACCTCGACATTTTAAAGAAAAATTGAAAATAACGTTTGTTGAAATTTTTTCTTGGCAACAACTGGCGATTTTATCAGGACAATGATCTAAGAACGTAAAGGGTATCAAGTGAGTTCCTGACTTCTATATAATTGTCCTCGCCTTATAGACACTCCATCCAAAAGTCCCGATATAAATTCTATCGGAAATTTATAGCACACTTTAAAAAAAATCCAAGAACAAGCCACTCCCTGTAAAGATAGATCATAAAGGGCATTGTTACAGAAATGAAAAAATATTGAATTCGTTTTTGTGAAAAATTTGGGCAATCTATGCCCGAACGTCTTAAAAGGTTATATAAGACAAGGATTTACAAAATAATAATTCATTTAAAATATTAAATAGCATTTTAAATCTTCTTAACTGTCTAAGTTTGAATTGTGCATTATTATTTTTAAATTTCGTTTTGTGCTTCGTCAGAGTTTCTGGTTAAAATGAATTAATATACAATTTTTGTTATTTATATATAATTAGATTATATATATAATTATTTTATAATTTCGATCAATACAATCTTGATTATTCGCTGAGGTATGTTTCTTATCATTTTGAGTTTATAAATTTTGACTGTATTAGTATCTTTTCTTTGGTGTCCGAGTTTGGCTTGGAGAGTCTTTATATTACAGTTTCTACACTGTATAGGAATTAATATTTGCATAAAAATTTAATGTGTAATTCATACAGTTAATAAATTTATATACAGTATAATTTTAAGCACTGCAAATGTACGTTTAAAGAAAATTCTACATAAATTGTTAAACATCAACTTTGTGCGCAATATCAGAAAAATGTTACAAATGTTCTCAACAATAATTACTTTCTGGTGATAAAATAGTTTAATATTTTTATACTCTGATGTCTCCACTCAGGCGCCATTCAAGGCGAAGCAATACTGATAGTTTTTCAAATACATTAAATTTGATTGTACATTGATTTTGAGGAAAAATTCAACTTAAATAAATTATACATACATTTATTTTTTCGAGAAATAAACATTAAAAGCCATTTCTTGCAAGCCAATTCTAAAAAAATATTTTTTTTAAAAAATAAAGTTAATACAATGAATTTTATTAAAATATTTACGCTATTTTTTGTCGTACAATATTTTGCAAAACTATTTATACATTATTATAATTTAACTTCATTATCTAACATTCCATATTTACTTTTTAAACTTCCCAAATGTCCGAAAAAATAACCGACCCATAATTCACAGAAGGTCCTCTGGTATCGTTTTAATATTAAATAAAGGCAAATATTTCCATCCATTTTATTGATAACAATACCTCACTCCGCGTCCCCATTTCCATCAGCGAATCTCTCGCCTTCCCCTTTCGGTCACTGGGCGTTAAAAGTAGGCTCTTTGTTTACATCTAAAGTAGGAGGAGGGCTGTTATCTTAATGGAGAGTGTTCCTGCGGGATGCGGTGGAGGCCTCTTTGCTAATGAGTGTTCGCGCAGGGGTCGAGCGACGGAACATGACGTCTCAGCTTTGGTCTGGGCAGCATCTCTCGCCCCCTTGCTTCTCCTCATCCCTGAAAATGGGAAAATCTTATTTTCCATGATTTCCCAGACGACAACCAGACACACGGAAAGGTGAAGGCTCGGGATTATTCTTGCTCGGATGATAGTACGGTCGTTTTATTCTATTTGGTATTTTTATGCTCTGGCGCCTGTAAATTCGAATTTTAAGCATAGACTGTTATCATTTAGAATAAGAATTTCGGTTGAAATGGGATGTCTTCAACAGGAGAGTAGGAAATTTTATTCTTTATAAAGGAAATATCAGCACGCAGATATTTTGTAGCTTACTTGGGTAAATTATGTATAGATGCCTTATGTTTATTTTTTTTAATAATCGCCTTTAAGGATCAGCTGATTCGCCGGGGATGTTGGTAATTTAAATTGAATGACTGATTATTTTTATCATCAAATTGTCATAGACATTAACACTCCGTTATTTTAGGGGTGCTGTATGTTGTTACGAAAACAGTAATTCTCACACACGAGAGATAAGAAGATGCAGACTTTCTTGTCTATGAAAACGTGTATTAAATATACACCCCACAAGAAACCAATTCTCAGTTAATTATCTCTACTTAATACACCATTTCAAATAACAGCGACAGTGCGAAGCACGGCAGCCAGAGTAAAGACGGTCTTTAAAACCCAGCTAACCAGGTAGCTTGTTCTCCGAACTCAAATGACTGCCTGCCTTTAAGGCGAGTCGTAAATAGCATCCCACTGAATTGGACGGGGCAAATCTAGAAAAGGCTCGTTCTTTACGGACGATTCTATAAACTTTTTAATTATTCTCTAACAACAAATCTTTATTTCTTAGCTTCTGTTACACATTTAAGCGTGTAAAATTTTTGTTTCAATTGAGAGAAAAATATGTAAAAGCACAAATTCGATTTTCTGATTATATGAACCGCGAATTTTTGGATAACTATAATTCCGTGGCAAGTTTTCTGCATTAATCGATAAATAATTAGACGATTATAACAACGATAGATTCTAAAGAAATGCTAAATTCATGCCAAAAGTTAATATTTCGTTACTTATGCACACCAATGCCATGAAAAGTCTTCTACGGCATAAAAAGTTTATTAGAAAATTTATGCGAAAAGTTGTTTAAAAAATTAAAATTATTAAAATTTCTTCTGCAAGAATATTATTTAGAGTTATCGCACAAAATCGTCAGCATTTCTTATCTCTAACATACATGTGCGACAAAATTTTTGCTCTTGTATAACGGCATGGCATGCAGAGAGAACACACACACACACACACGCATACAATTATGAGTAAAATAAAATGTAATATCAATATTAATTCTTTTACCACTTGCCTGCCTAACAAATTATTTACAGATTTTATTCTTTTTTTATTTGTTAAAATATTTCCTAGACGCTTTATTAATTTGCTTGTTCTATTTTATTACCATTCACGAATTTAACAAAGAATATTTATAAAAAAATAAATATAATACAATCATACAATTAAAAGTTTCAAGCGCTTGCACATCCAGCTAACTTTCATCTGAACCACTTTCTTTCAAAGTCTTGTTAATAAAGAGAGCATTCTAACCATTTATGTTAAAGTATGAGACTTACTGCCAATTATATTCAGAAAATCTTTTTGATTCATGCTCCGTGTCAAGAGTTAGAACAAAATCACCTTTTATTCGCTTCAGTGGGATTGGAATAAGTTCTTTAAACAACAAAAGCAATAGGATGTTTTTCAAATACTATGAGGAGTTTAAGGCATATGAACGTAAATCTCCCAAGAAACCACTAAGAAACAATATTAAAAAAAGACATAGGAACTTTCATGTGCTGTTCTCTTAACTTTCCTTTGGCAAACAAAAGAATATTGCCGTTCTTTTTTTCTCCTTAAATTTCCCGCCACGCATCCCAGCTAGACTCTTCTGATGAAATACTTTTATTACAACCGAAATGGGCTCGTTTGTCCGTGGAAATTATCGGCAAACATTTTCTCGAGCACTTTTTCTTCTTCAACAACTTCTCTCGTAGCTCGAGGACAGTCGAGGATATGTTATCCTTTTTATTTTTCCTTTCTACCATTTTTTTTCTAGGAAATATGCCATGCGGAAAGCTTGATTATTCTTGGGGAAAATAATATGCTTTTAATTGGGATTCTACCAACTCAAGCTCTTCTCATGGTAGAAAATATTTTGCCTCTTTGTATCAATATAAAATTCTGCGTTTTCCTTGATGACTTTCAAGTTGGTGTAAAACTATAGCTGTTTATTATGCTAGAATAATATTAATTTTCTCATTTTTAAATAATATCCTTTTTATCTTTAAATTTCAATTTCATTGAGGTTAATTTTTTTAGGTTACTGTTCGAAGTTGATGATTTAACAAGTAATTTTTTTGTGTGATTTATATTTTATTTAATACATTCATAGTATTTATATATAATGATGAATACGTAATACTTTATATGAGCCATACACAACAAGCTTCATAGTAATAAAGAGAATTTTGAAGACATTTTAATGACAGCTAAATGTTTACCAGATTAATGATCCGCGCGTTGGCAACAAACATTTTGCGGCAGGGGCGACAAAAACGAAGATATAGAATATTTCAGAATCTTGCCTATAGCTCTATTTACATTCGAGCTTCTACATTTGTTTTAGAATATTCGATGCTCTATTATAAGAGAATAAAAATATACCATACTAATGGATAGCGTCAGTTGTAGGGGTTTGTTGAATCAACTAGAGGATTATTTGAGTGGCGTTTCTTCAGGGAGTTCTGATCTCCAGTATGATTTTTTTAGTGCCTTGTGCTATTGCAATTGTTTGTTGCTGGCATGTCGTTGATTTCTTCATATTGTTACGAAAAAAATCACTTCGACGGGTTAGCTTTATATATAATGGGTGTATATGAGAGGACGCACAATCCGCAGACCTGAGTAGAAAACAAAGACGTTTATTTACACGACACACAAAGAAGCTGAATACACAGACGACAAATATGTACAGTTGTGACGGCACAGGGCAGCACAGAGAGCAAGACTCGGAACACTGCGGCTCAGTTAAAGCTTACTTGAGCTTCAAAGTACACTGGCTCTCCGTGGAACTAATCTGCCGTTGCTCCGCTATCGACTCGATCACTCGTTACTTGCTTTTGGCTAAAACTGCGCTTCCAGCTCATTGAAGATGCCGATCTGTTATAGTTCTCAGGAGAGTAGGGGAGCGGGACGAGAACCTTCTAGACCAATCAGGTTGCATCTCGGTTTCTGTTGGATGGATCGTGATCACTCGATCACTCGTTATTTGCCTTTGGCTAAAACTGCGCTTCCAGCTCATTGAAGATGCCGATCTGTTATAGCTCTCAGGAGAGTAGGGGAGCGGGACGAGAACCTTCTAGGCCAATCCGGTTACATCTCGGTTTCTGTTGGATGGATCGTGAAAATTCTCGAAGATTCTAGTAATTTTCTTTTTGTCGTAAAGTTCAGAGATTATCCACCCTACACAAGAGCAGCCTCCAATATGGATGATTGTAACTTGGGTTTTCCGATCATGGTACTGTTTGTGCTGGGAAGCAAAATTACAGGTTTGTAAAAATATTATACTTAGGGGGAGGAAGCTTCTTTTCAGTTTTACTACGTATGTCCCACGGTTAGAATAATTACGGTTAGAATAAAGAGTCATTATTCGTTAAATAATTAGATGGAATCTTCATCTATTGGGTAGATTTTTCTATAACATACATGTAATATATAAATGCACTAGTAATTTTAAGATTAAAATGTTACAAATTTATCTAAATTAATACTCTAAGTGTATTATTGACCCTCGTTTGTTTTGACCATCAGGCAGAAACGGATTAATTCATTTTCTAATTTTAGATTATTTACATTGTGAGGAATCCGACATTTAATGCAGGTTCATAGCATTATTATCATCATAAAATCAGTACTCTCCTGGGAAACTACAATTGACGTTAGAATAATTTTCTTTGTCTCTATATGAAAGGATGCATATTGGACATCTCACCATCCATCCATCCTTCACAATATGCATAAATATTGAATATAGTACGACATTTTTCGGTGGTTTATCGACAGAAAAAATATTTTTATTTCTAGTAAATGCCATTTTTAGGGATTATGTTATTTTGACAATTAATCCTTTACATATATTAAGTAAATTTGTATTCATATGCTGAAAAGAAGTGACAAATGTTTTTTTTTTCGGAACTTCAGTTAATTTTTATCCAAAGGATATCAGGAAACTGTTTTAGTAGACATGAAAAGGATCTTGGGCGTAATGAAAGAGATAAACTATCTATTTTATTCCATTTCATAAAAATTAGTAATTTCGAATTAATATGTACCCGATTACATCTGCTATACTTAAAAATAAGATAATTCTAATAAAATTTGTATTTATATCGCAGAAAAAGATATCAATTGGTTAGATCTAGTTAATAACTTGTATTTACACATGAATAAATTTATTTTAGGATATTATTTATTTAATAATTTTATTAAGAAATAATCTATTAAGATTTAGACGATATTTTTAGTATCGTCTTAAATCCGTTTTAATTTCGGTTGTCTTGTTTCTTAATTCTATCAAGTTCCGATACTTGAAGTTATATTATGGCCCTACAATGCAAGATAATTCTCGTATATCTTTTCTTTAAAAAAAACATTTATTTTCTCTATCTATATATGTATAAAACGGACGCGGTACAGAAATCGTAGTTATTACTTTTTGTCAAGTGGCAACAGTTAAACATTAAAAAAAATATCATACGAATTTCAAACTATTTCATTCAGAAGACTCACTGAAGCTTCAATCAAATGACTGAACAAACTTCATCTACTGTTAACTGACTAAAACTTCAATTTGTTTTTGTGTGTTCGCGCTCTCCAGTGTTTAATACATTTTTTTTTTATTCTATGTATATGAAACAGGGGATGACAGACATTGTTGTTATAAATCCCAATACCTTACTTCTTTCAAGACTAATTCATTGAATATTTTTATACCTGCACATTATATATAATAAATGGCGCTGTAAAATATTAGAAGATTCACCTTTTTATCAAAGATTCCATTCAATAAAACAAAACAAAATATGTAAAAAAGAATTAATAAAAAGGTTCTAGATAGGAAATTTAATCAAACTGAAAAATCGGTTGCAAGAGGGATCATATCTCTCTCTTTTAGAAATTGATTAATTTTATTAAGGAAATTGATATTCATTTCTTCCAAAGTAATTATCTCGCAAAAATGTTCTTTGCATTATACTAAGATTCCGAAAATTATCCTTTAGATGATATCAATTTAATTTTCGTACAATTTTCTCCTTCATGTTAAAAGTGTTATTCAATTCGATTCACATTCTATAACAATAAAAAATGAGTTTAATCAAATTATTTGAATTTAATTCGTAATCGAATTCAAGCTCAATCATAAAAAAATGTAATCACATTCTTTTAAGAAGTTTAAACTCAGTAGTAGGTTTTTCACTAGCTCTTTTATTTCGTAATATAAACCCCTTTTTAATTTACAGTGAACTGACATCAAATTGAATTCATGTTTTTAAGCTGCATCAAATTACAAGGTAATTTTTTAAAAAATGGATGCGTTCTAAAATAATTTTTTAAAAACTTAAAATGGCAGGAATTTCAACGACTAAGCCAGTTGCCAAAGGCGGCTAATAAAGTAGAAATAGCAATGAGAATCGTAACTAATTTTATTTATAACAAAAAGCATTACTCTCTAAAACACAATATAGAAGTAATCTTTTTTTTTTGGTAGGAATATATATTAATGGAATCAATTGATGCATTATTTACATTTGTTTTAATTTTTGATTTCAATAATAATTTTCATCATTACTTTCCATATAAGCAGTATAGAGAATATATTTATTCAAGAAATTCGAACTCGTGATTGTAATGCATCTCCTCATTTTAAATAATAAAAACATTTTAAGATAAGTCCACTTGTGTCTCAAAGAAAAGGATAACTCAAAAACACTTTAATATAGGATAAATTTGGCATAGGGTTTTTATGCCAAATTTGTTGATTTTAATGCGATTTTGGACAAAATCGGAAATTAATCTGTCCGGCTGTTGGAATATAATTTAATGCGATAACTTCAAAACGAAAAGAGTTATATAGATGGAATTTCATACGCATAATTAATATCTATTGACTAGGCCCTTATCAAATTTTCAACTGCACTCATATTTTTTGTAACATATAAGAATAAATACAAAATTTTAACGACTTAAACAAATAAAATTTCTTATTCGATTTTTTTAAAATTGTTATTCAATTGATTTTTTTTACCACAAGTGTAGTTTATTATCAAATTTTTATTTCAGTCAATTGGGAAAAACTCAAAACTCATCTAAAAAAATCGTTTTTTGAATACTATTAAACCCATGACAGGGTTTAATTTCCAAATGACTAGCCAAGGATAACACTATAGGTTCACTAAAAATGCTAAATTCCCATTAAATGTTCACATTTTTAATTATTGTACGCCTAAGCTATGCGAGGGATTCTCTGGGACGGTACTTGCGTTAGAGAGTACGCGAAAAAATTTTGAGAAGATCATTCTCACTGGTTTAATTTATAGAGTGTACTATATTTAAGAAACAACAATAACTAAATAATTAAAATTATTAATAAATATGAACTCAGATATGAAGGAAAGAACTTAAAAAAATAGATGCCATTTTTTATAACGTTCGTTCTTAATTTTTGACGACTTTATTTAATTTTGATAAGGAGATGTATTTGCAAAAAGGAAATAAAATAAGTTTCTTTAAATGATTATTAAGAAGTTAATAATTTTAGTTCAAATAACTACCCCAGAAGAAAACAGGCTGTATATTGAAAACATCAAACATACTATTTTTATGTGTGACTTTTGTTTTATGCGTCCTTTATGTTTATCCCAAATACCAGTGACAAATTGCAATTAAGTTCAGAAACAAAATTTTATTTTTTCCCTCAAAAATTATTAGATAACAACTAACAGTTAAATAATAAAAACCATAAAATGAATCAAAATCCTTCAAAATTCAAATACAGCTTTTAAACAAGTAAATATTTTCTCAATGACAATGTTATACAGGTAATTCAATTAATTCATTTTATTATTACAAGTACAAACATACCAACAGAAAAATTGAGTGCACAGATGATAAAAAAGTTAATTGGATTCACAAAGAATAAAAATCCCAACAATTATAGTATATTTCGCTTAATCAAAAGTTATTTGATCAACAAATCTTTTTCGAGGTTTTTATTTTTTATATCTACTCATCATTAAAGTATTCATGTAAAAAAATTTCACGTTGCGTGTGATGAAAGTCATTTAGGAGTTTTAATTGAAGTAGCAGCTTCTCTTACAAATATATAAAAAGAAAAGTCCCTTTTATGATATACACTAGCCGATCAATAATTGTTGAGATAGTGCTTCATTAATAAAAGCTCTTTGGATCTCTAAAAGATTATGGATTTCGCCGAAAGTGAAGTAACATTTTCTCTTTTTTTTTAAGATTAGATAGCGAAAGGCTTTGAATCCTTCTGAATAAAAATCGTTCGTTAACATGCAAATATATTCTGTCATTCGCTAACTAGTGTAGAAACAAGACATAATTATCTGGAGCTTCAAGAAAAAATGTTTGGTATTATTTAGATAACTATTATAATTGCTTAAGATGAATTAAATGACAGAAAACGTCTTACTTAAAAGGATACTATTTTTGTTCGTACTTGATAATGTTTTAATAGATTGTTAATTCAAGTTGGCAAAATTTTGTAATTTTTTTTTGCTTGTATTATAAAAGTAAATCTCCCTAAAATTAAAAGAATTTATAATAACTAAAAATACTTTGAGCAAATAATTTTTTTCTGATGAACATAATATTTTTAATTATGTATTATCTCAATTATTATAAAAATATAACCAATTAGAAATATAGAACAGAAAATTTGTAATTTTATTTAAATAATTATAAAATGAAGAGATTTTAAATTATTTGATCATTATATGAATTATATTACCTTCCTTTATAATATATCATGTTTGCCATTACACACAGAAAGTAAGTAAAAATTTTGTTCAATGTTCATGCATAATTAGTTTTCATATTTGATTCAGAATTAATTAGCCTAACATTTTAAAGAAGAATGAGATTTACCTTTTAGAGACTATCGCTGTTTTGAACGGAGTTTAAAAGTTTCTATAGATGATTTTTGTTTTCAAATGTATAATTCCACACGCCGTAAACACTGAACACACTCGAAATAGTTTCCCATAAGCAAAAGGCCACCCTCAGCTTTTATTAGTTTTAAAGAAAGATTTTAACTTAGGGATTAATCGGTTTTTCAATAGTTATTTATTCAATTAATGTTTCATTAATGTTAAGAGTTACAAATCTGACGTCTTACACTCATATTTATACTGACAATAATTTTAAATTAAAAACTGATCAAACATTTCTAGCAAATTTAGAAGATCAAAAACTTTAGAATTTGATTAATGTGTTTATTAACAAATTTTGAGGGGGGGGGAAGTGAAAAGAGCATATGAATTTTTTATCTTGTCAGAACATGTTTTTGATAGTAGGTTTTTCGCGTCAACAAATTTCCGTAAGCGAAAAATAAAAATTTTATTGTTTGCACGAGCATCTCAAAAAATCAGCTTTTAATAATGCGTTGCCAATGCATTCACGAAAGCTCTGATTTTAAAAAATGTTAATTACTACAGAAAATAAAACGTAGAAAAATGTCGTTTTGGGCACGTGATTATATGAAATGAAATAAATGAAAAATGTGATATTTTTTTAAACAATCAATGCGAGACAAAGGTTTTTGAATCGTTTGCAATCCTAAGGTGACTCATTCATTGAAACGGCTGAAATGAATAAAAATATGATTTAACTTTCACGAGCACGTGGCGCTTGGCGTTCAAGAAATGATGTTCTGACATGATACATTGAAATATGCACAACAAACTTCATTTTAATCTTTATATTAATATTTTACTTTTGTTCTCAAATTGCACCAAAATTTGATAAACGTTACGCCCATAATATTATATCCATATAAGAAGTCTATAGAGTAAACGATAAATAAAATTGTACATTTTTTATATTTAGATCTAAAAAAAGAATTACAGCACAAATATAAAGCAAGAATTTCATCGTTGGTTCCGTTTCATTCATATCGTTTTCAGGAATCCACATCAGAATTTTAATAAAAATTTATTACATTTAGAAACTTACAAATGATTTTCTATCGGGGTATATTCAACTGTAATGTGGTAAAAGAGATAAATTTAAAATTTTAATGTATTATTTTCAATATAAGATTTATTTTTTGTGCCAATACAAATCTGCAAATAAAAATATATTTGCTAATAATCATATATTTTCTAAAACTTGCCATGAGTTTTTCTAAATTTCTTATAAAATTAGAAACATTATAGCTGGATAAATATTACATTTCTTTAAAACAGTTATATTTTTAACGGAAAAAACTAAATAGGAGATTTATGATTTCAATTTAAATCGAAAAACGCTTATGCAATACCTCGCTATGAATTTTTCAGATTTATTCCGGTTGATAATCATCGAGTTTAAGATTAAAAATTGATTTTTTATAAAGAGTTTATAATAGTAATGGGGATAAAATCGAAATTTACTGAACCACTAACAGAAACAAATGAAACATTGTTCTTCTTTCGATAATAAAAAAAATGCGAAGAATGCAAACTACTTAAACCAATTGCATTACGGTGTAAAATTTAAACAAATAGATCTTAGAAGAAAGAGCATTTCAAGTATTAGTTTTTATTCATTCCTTTTTATTCATTTGCATTCTTATTTTTTACGATAACACTAAGCTTTTAACTAAATTGTTATTTTCTTTATAATGCTTGCGTAATATTATTGTTTAGAGAAAAACGTTACCCCTTTTTTATTTTCTATTTCACGAAGAATGGCAAAGAAAAAAATACTGTAAATCGTTAAATCATTAAAATTCCAAATTTAAGGAATTTCCGTATCAAAGTCCAGTTTGAGATTGGGTGTTTTTTCAAACAACTTTAGAATTACGCGTGATTGTGTTTCAAAAAATACAATAAATCAAACACTTTTTGAGTTAGATTGATGAAATATGTTAAGTGGCAACTTTCTCCCAGAGTTTGCGCAAAATTCCTCCAAGGAAAGTGTGTCCGAGTAAAATGAAGAATTCGTAGTTATCACAAAGATAACTGTGAAAAATAAAGAGCTAGATAAATGAAATTTCAAGCACATGAACTGCGGATATGTATTAAGCTTCCAACCAAACCCGCTGATATATTTATAAATTCATTCGCTGAATGTAAACGTGGTAACTCAAGAATTATATTTTTTGATAAATAACTTTTGGTATGAGGCTTTATTATTAAATCGTAATTGATTTGGTTGGGTTTTAATAAATGAAATGAATACTTAGGTTTTCTTCATTATTCTCAAGAAGCACGATAGGCTTATGTGTGAGATTATTAATATTATATATATATATATATATATATATATATATATATATATATATATATATATATATATATATATATATACATACTTGTACTTGAAGTCTTTGGAATATGTTTAAAAAGGCGTGTTTATCATTTTCTTTGAATTTACTTAATTTTTTATTACTTGAAATAGTGAAACTAGCTCTCTTGAAAATAACAAGGAACTAAGCAATTAAATACTTTCTACATGTATACAACTTTCGACAAGTCTTCATTTTGATGTTCCTAATAAAAATGAACTCTTGATGATGATGATGTTGTGCTCGCTTTTTACCACGGAAAGAGCGGTGCAGTAGCTTCTGAGGGTATGGACTCCTGTGCATTCGAGGGAAGAAGTCTGAATTTTAGCTCATATGAGGATGAAACACACACTCACACTCTTGCACAGCCCCTTTCTACAGGGGGGCACATTCACACATCTCACAGATAACACACAGAAGGACAACCATACCCGAACCGGGATTCACAGAACACGAGGAAGACGCGCTACCATTGTGCCAGAAAGCTTGCAAATTGAACACTTATTTTCTCTATTATGATTTTTTGAAAACGTTTTTATGGAACCATTTGTATTGCATTTGACGTGTATATAGTCATCGATTGACCTAAAAAAAAGAACACGAGTAACTTAAATACTTTAGTTAGCTTGGTTAAATATTTTATTCCTCCAAATTGGCTCTTAAAAACTACTTACAATCGACAGCAATTCGAAACTAAAAGTATTGTTTATAGAAGAAAAAGGGGTTCGCACCAATAATTGCCTTGTGTAAAGAACCTTCCAGGCTTATTCCTTTTTTGTAAATAAGTAATAACATTTCTTAATATTTTATGGTATTCGGAAAAGAGAACAGTATTATTTCATAATTATATCGAACTTTCTAAGAAGCCAAAATCTAATCAATATGAACTTGGAATAAGACGTCATTTTCTTCTTCAAGTATACATGAGACTCTCCGGGAAATACGTATTTACATTAACTTCATATTTTGTAAAAAGAAATGAGAATTCCCCCTCTCCTCCTCCTCCATAATATATAAAAATGAGTACATAATATATAAAATGAAAATTATCATAATAGACTATATAAAAAAATATAAAAAAATTATCATAATAGACAATCTTTTTCGCTGATAGATATCAGAAATGTAAAGATATTTACTATCTTATTTTGAGAAACCCAGCCCAAGTTAATTTAGAATAAAGTATTGTATTCTTGTTATAAAAATAATTGTATTTTCTCTTCATTTTCTCGCAATGGAATAGAATTATTCGAAATTTTTAAAATCTAGAAAATAAATTCACTTGAACTAACCCATTGATTTTTGAACTTGATGCCTCTCGGCAATTGCGCTCAAAGTATTTGCTCTATTTTGTTACAGCACTGGCTATATTACAAACACATTTCATTAAGTTTGATTCAAAATTTTTAAGAAGTGCAGAAAAATCAGCCAGGAAATAAGTGAATTGTGGATTTTTCAGCTATTTTCAACTTAAAGGTGTGAAGTCTGAGGAGTAAATATTTATTTTCTTTGACGGGACAGAGGCCTCTTAAGAGAAAGAGGTGCTTGACGGACAAGTACCCTCAGGCAGGCGTCAAAGAACAGCGAACTGCACCGACAAGCCATGACAAGCTGTCCATACATTCGAAAAGTAATTCTCAAATTTTATACTTGAAAGATCTGAAAATAAATTTTTTTGACTTAAAAATTTCATAATGGATTCTTTTTTGTCCGTTTTGCCCTCTATTATTATACATTGAGCGCTACATTTCTAACATTTTCACAAATTCCGTAATTCCAGGTTTGCTAGTAAAAAAATCTGGAATTAGGAGAATAAATACCTGGATCACCACAGCATATTTAATTCAGTATATCTGGACTGCACGAGCTTTCCATAAAAAATGATTATGTTAAAAGTGATTTTATTAAATGGCTGTTTTTATACAAGATTAATTAATTAAAAATACACATATTGTCTAGTAATTTCAAGGTTTAGATTTACATTTAGTATTTACATTTAGTGAAGCAGCTGCAAAAAATATCAGCAGGCTTGTTTTTGATAACTCTGATTCCCCCCCTCTTTCTTTCGGTACACGATCTGTCCATTTTTAAATGTTTTCATTTCACTTATTTCATATTCGTACGAACGGAAATCAATCAATTGTAGTTCATTTCTGATTCACTTTTTAATGTACTATTTTTTGGAAATTTTGTACAGCTATTGGGTGATTCCGATAAGATAGATTATATTAATTTTCTCTTAATTATTACTTAATTTATTAATTTAGCTAAATCTAGTTTTTTTGATAGGGTGTGGTTTCAATATCAAACTTTCGTTCTATTTTTAAAAATAAAAAGTAAAAAAAATTGTAAAAAGCCTTAAGAAAATTTAATCACTATGAAAAAAGCAGGAAATGTATTTTTTTAAAACAAGCAATGTTATTAACAGTAAGTTAGAATGCATACGCTAGAAGGAATTTCTTGTACATTCAATGGAAAATGAAATGTATTAAAGATGCGATTATAATAACAATTTATATGGAGTATTCATATCAGAATTTAATGCTTTTAAGACTTTAATTTGACATTCATATGTTATAATTAAAGTAAGAAATCAATATCTATAAAAAGATAAAAATTAAAAAAAATTGAATATGATAGATACTAAGGCTAATTCAAATATCTACTACTGTTTTAAAATATTAAATATATAGATTATGTGTTTAGAATACGTTTAATTCTTTACAAAAATTAGATATCTAGAATTTCAAAGAAAAATAATTGTCTTCACAATGAAATTTTAAGGTGCATTTTAGAATATGGACATAGATTTGAAGCAAGGCAATGATATATTGTTTTGCATTATGTTTGTCACTCTAGTCTTAACGTTACGTTCCAAGGCTCAATTGTTTCCCTTTCTTTTCGGAGTCGTGAATAATATCATTAGGTATAAAGATTAGAGATGGGAAAATAATAAATTATTTTAAAAACCTGCTTTAATCACTCAATTAAGTGTTGTTGTTTTTAAATTCTTGAGAGTAAAGCAAACATTTAAAAAAAGTAGGCCACAATAAAAGATTAAATGGCACAATGACATTCATTAATAAAAAAATATAATTAAATATATAAAAATGAAAATAAATTATAAATATATTAGTAATTTCAATTTTCTTAAATATTTCAATTAGAGCCTCATGATTTTAATAGTTTTGTTTTAACATACAGATTTTAAATGTAAGATGTTTTTTCTAATATACAGACTTCCTGTGAGTGGATTTAATTCAAATCATACTAGCTAAGCTTTGAGCTCAGAATTTTTTTGAGTCATAATCATTTTGGCTGAGAAACATTGTTCCAAAACTGTGCTTTTTGGAACTCTAAATATTAGCCAAAATCACCATTTCGAATTTTTTTTGATAATTACAGCCCTTCCTCTATGAATACTTCGTAGATTTAAAAATAATAGTTAAACATTTGAGTCCCTTCCTCGAGTATTGCTGCATTCCTTATACTCAGACATTTCTTTTCACTCTGCTTGAAATTAAATTGTTAATTATAATTTGTCACATTGAAAATAACCAGTCATTCAATCAGTCTGGTTATGGGGACTATAACATTCCGTCTTCAAACATAATTTTAGAAATTTTGTTAAGCTAAGTGAATTAATCAAATTTATCGTTCCTTTTCTCCCTTGAAACAAATTTCCTTTTTCACAGAGGAGGCATTCGCTCCTGAAATTTCCGCAACATAATATTGTTCACTATTTTACTTTGAAAAATTTAGATTTAGCATATTTTGGGATACTAGGAGAATCTTTCACTATAGCCATTTGCTTGAGATTATTTTAATTCTCAAGAATTTTTAGCTCAACTTATTTCTTTAAATTATTCTTTTTAATAGGTTCCTGAATATTGCCCACTTTAGACACCGTTCATTATTAATGGAGAAAGTGTGAAGATGCAGCTTATTTTTTCCATAATGTGCAAATTTCCGTTTACTCAAAAATTTTTTGAGTAAACGGAAATTTGCATTCATAATATTCATAATAAATTCCCATTCATAATAAATGTTTAAATTCGCAAGTAAAGGTGAAAATGTTTAAAGCGTATCAATTTTTAAATAATTCCGATTGGAAATTTTTGAGGCTAAATTAAATTTTTATCACTTTTCCTTCAATTTAAACTCCTATTTTATATGAAATTTTAAAAAATATTGGATATATTGATTCATTATTGAATAATAAACAGTGGCGGAAGACCTGTAAAATATTACTTGTCTATACACAGGGTGGTCATAATTAAAGAGCACGTGTTTGAAGGACTTTAAAAGAAAAACTACTTGGAATATGTTGAAGAAATTTGGCATATGCTATATTTACAAACTGAGGAAGTGAGTTAGACAATAAAAGAATAGTTCAACTTTTTGTCATAGGTGACGCTTTTTAATGACAATATTTTATGCATAGCAATTAAAATATTTTTTTCTTTGTTAATGAATGAATGCATAGTGAAATATGTAAAGTATTACTGTATTTTTTTAAATAAAGGGTCCTTAAAATATTATCAAATAGATGCAAAACAGTGAATCCATAGTACCACCGTTCCGGATGAATTTGTAGGACATGTCTAGTACTGTTGTTGCTTTATAAAGCAACAACAGAGTTAGGTTTGTACTTGTAGACGCTATATTTTAAATATTCACGAAGAAAAAAAATCGCAAGGATTCAAATCAGGGGAATAAGGCTACAACGCACTTTGGAAACCTCTGCTAACCATACGATCCTTACTAAAAGTTCGATGAAGCAGTTGTGTAACACAATGAGCTATGTGAGGAGGTGTTCCCTCTTACATGGATATTGTTGAGTGGAGGCAGCAAAGCAGGGTTCCCATTATTTTCCAAAATTTGAGTACCACTAGTGGCTGTTATGGTGCAGCGTTGTTCGAAAAATTACTCTAGATTCGTAACGAGTTACTTCAATTACCTGATTACGATCCCGGAGTTTCCAGTTCTCGAAAGAGACCGAGAGCTGCCATCGATAATTGTTACATCAACTTTACAGCCGAACAAAAGCTGCGAACTAATTAACTCTGTTATCAGTCTGGCGTTTTAAATTCTCAAAATTATTTCTGTTTAGGCCTTAGATAGCTACGATGTGCTACACGCGTGAAATCCGGAATTTTTATTTCTTCAATAAATTAATCAAAATAGTTTTTATCTTGCCCCAATAGTTTATGGAACTTGCAACGTAATTCCATTAAAGTTCTCTCAAATGTCCCATAAATAATCTAAATCTATTATTTTATTTTAATTAAATTATTTCAAAAAATCACTAATTACCAAATTTTATGACGTTAGAGCTTTATTGCGCTCGTCCAAACTAGTTCATATTATTTTAACTTTACCAAAACTTACGAATCAAAGTATTTATTCCAAATTATGATGTGGAGATTCTGACAAACATCACGACGTTGCCGTTGCAAACTAGCCTTACTGGTGTAAGATTTACGGAAAAAAATAGGCCAATAATAAAGTCAGCAGTCACACCACACCAAACTGTAACAAGCGTTGAATGCAAGGATTTCCCCGAAACAGTATGCGAGTTGGATGAACCTCTTACCTCACAGTTATGGGCTTTAACTTGTCCGGATCAAGTAAAATGCGCTCCACCAGCCCAAAAAATCTCCCGAATCCCCGATTCATTTTCATCAATTTCTTGTACGAATGAAGTTGACGAAATCAATTCTTTATTGTGGATCGCCTTGTTGCAAGTGCTGTAAAATTTTGAATAGCGTTTTAAAATGCAGCGCATGACTTTGCGCACGGTCACTCGTGGATTTGATAAAGCCCTTGCTACTCTTCTAATGCTTACAAGTTGCTGATCCACTAACCCCGAAACGATTGCTTCCCTAATCTCTTCCACAACTTCCCGATTCACAGACCTTCTTCCCGTCACCAAATCACTGGAAATGCCACTTTAACGAAAAATGCGCCTAATTTTTGCCCCAGATTCTGAGTATTTCAGATCTGTCTCAGATATTTCAAGACGAATACAAGTATACGGAAGTACAACGAAAATATTTATAAAAGTTGTAAAAGTTTTTAGTATGACAACTAAAAAGTCCTTTAAAATTTCTGAATAAGAGATAATTTAAATAATAATTTAAAACTTAATACAATTAATTTAGTATAAAGGCCTTTAACAAGTTTTATTCTTATGTATGCATATAGGTGTATCTTCCAGTTGCTTAACAATCATATTTGGAAAATCCTGTGGGGGCCATGGGGGCCGGTTGGTAAGGTATCATAACCGGAGGGTTTCAGATTCGAGACCGATTCCACTAAAGAACCTTTCTGTAAGCGGGTCTGGTGCACGTTAAATCTGCTATATATATATAAAGGATTCCAGATTCTTTGATAGAACGCACAATTGCAAGTTTTTATTTTTGCTTTCACTACACATATCATTCAAACGTCTTCCTGCTGGTGTGGTGTGGATATTTGGATAGAAAGGTGCTAGCTCATCTGCCGTCCTCGTCATCGGACTATGGTTCCAAATTACGAAGTCTATCCCAAAATGTCTCTTGTGTTGCTTTAAAAGGGGACGTTAATTTAACTAGACTAAATTCAACTTGAATAATCCTATTTTTCCCAGACAGTCGAGAAAAAAAATTTGAAAAAAGTAAATAATAAATGTCATGAATTGCAAAATTTTCACATCTTCGAGGTCAATTTTTATAAAAAAAATTTAAACATTGCTTTAGTATAAGAAAATTTATGTTTAGTATAAGAGTTTATTAAAAAATAGAATTTCTTATAAATTATTGTATTGCTGTAGAATCTTTTTATATCCTATCTATAATATGAAAAAAATCCAAAATACATTTTCTAAGAGTACATGTAATATTTAAAGGATCCCGAGTTCCATTACTAATGTCTAATTATTTTTGACACGAACAAACAGAATAAATTTGCGCTTTTTGAATAAACTTAAATACAGAACTTCAGTTCCTACAAGAAGGGCAAGTATTCCTTCAAGATAAGAAAGATTTTAAGAAAAATATGAACTCTCTTTTTTTATGCGAGAAAAAGAACAATTTTTAAACGAGTTTTATTGAAACTGCCTGTCAAGTTTTATTATACGCTAAAGTATTCAAAGTGGTAGGTGGCTGCGCGTATCCATGGTAACTATTGTCACAGCTCGTTTTGAAATTCATATTTATATTCCTCTGACTCAAATTACAAAACGAAAATAAAAATATTTTTAAAAAATGGAATTGTTCCCCCTTTACTTGGAACTGACAAACGAAGCAATTTGGTGAGGTATTCTTTATTATTTGAAAAAGTTGTAAAACTTTAGAAATGTCCCTGAAGCTGAGATGGTATAAAAAAAAGGGAAATGCAAGATGAATAAAATAGGAAAAACGATGAAATAAATTAGATCATTTATATATTTTTGCTTAATACAATCATTTCTTATGTCATAAATAGGGTGATATCTCTTTTTTATTTACTATTTGAACTTTCATGTTCATATAGAGAAAGTTTTCTTGCTCTCTATATTGTTATGGATATTGTGTAAATTTGATGTAAATAGTTGAATTGTATAAAATTAGGTGTAATGGAATCACACATTAGAGAGAAAACATTGTTCTAATGGGATTTCCAACAGAAAATCATCAAATTTGATTCATTTGGCATTGTAGGAGTGGTGGCGATATGAGATCTCTAACGGTTTTTACTGCACACTAAAATGAGCATTGGAAATTGAGAAATAATATAAGAACCTGTATATTACATGAAACCATTGGTATAATAAGAAATATTTAAAATGAATATTGTTACAAAAATTCTATCAAGAACGATGCGAAGATTCAAAAATCAACGCCAAAAAGAAAAGACGATCTGTCAAACTAAGCCAACTATCGCAGCACGTTCTCCGATTTGTTCATAGGGAGCGTTGGAGGAATTTCCACAAATACCTGCAGAGCCCACGCTATTTCTTCGTTTGGCCCACTCTCTTGAGTGGGGCACTAGATAAGGCCTCGGTGCGGGAGGAGAAATGAGGAGTTACGTTCGGAGAACGTGCTGCGATAGTTGGCTTAGTTTGACAGATCGTCTTTTCTTTTTGGCGTCCATTCTAACAAGAGTTTTGCTGTTACCCAAAATGAGAGGATTGAATAGCGTTAGCTCTGTGTATTTTTAGTCTGCTTTGCTGCATTGTGTGTATCTAATACACACTTCACAAAAAATAAAATTTGAATCTTCGCATCGTTCTTGATAGAATTTTTGTAACAATATTAAATATTTCTTATAATGCCAATGGTTTCATATAAAATAGTTTCTTATATTTATACCACTAATCTTTCAATTTTCTCTCAAGTATAAGCGGAGTATTAATCTATAGCCCTATTGAATATTTATATAATAATGTAATGTCACGTGATCGATGGCATAATAATATGCCAAGTGCAGCTGAATATGACATTTACTGTCTTACTCCACGTTTAGTTTGACTGTGAAATGACAGATTCCAAAAATGGATCTCGGTAGTTTATTTGACGTATAGCACATGAAGAAAACGGACCCCATTGATGGTTGACAAATCTTTTATTTACTTCTGGTATGCGAAGTATAGAATGTAAAAATATTGCACTCATCAAAAAAGTCAAACGAAAATTTTGCTTTAGACTTCCATAATTCCAAAAGCAAACTTTTGAAATTAATGTTCCTGTTTGTGTACGTGATAACAAATAACACTTAGAATTATATGAATGGAATTTAGTACGTGGTCTTTATCCTAAATTTGAGAATTTTTATCCAAATTTTGAGCCGAATCCATTTATCGGAAGTTTATCTTTCAGAGTGTGAGTAAATATATCACATTGATGAAATTTGGTATACCATTTCAACATGAAATTGGTAGATATCAAATTTTGAATCAAGGACGCTAAAGGGTTGATTATTAGTTATTTTGTTCATGCTTATTCATGTTAGCACGATAACTCAGAAATCCATTGTCTAGTTAAATCAAAATAATAAAATTTTATTTGTTAAGTTCTGAAAAATTGCAATTCTCAGTTAAATCTTAATTTAAATAAATCAAGGCTTCTAAATTTCAAACTGTGGTTTTTTACTATATTGAGATACAAAAAACCCTCAATTTGCAACTAAAAAGATGAGAAAGGTCCTGAAAAATCAAGGATACTCAATTGTCACAAATTTTATGCTGAGGAAGAGGATAGTAATTTTAATAAGGGATGAGCGAGTTTGCTTTAGGAAGATAACTACCATTTGATTTATCCACATGAAATACTGTAAAGAATATATTATTTTGCCTCTCAGTTTCCCAGCACAGTTAACTCCTTCGTTGGGAAAGGCAGTTTCACAATCAACTCTATTGGATGCTGATTGTATATCGAATCATTGACTCCCGGACTTGACGAGAAACTTGGAGATTATTTGGCGACTTGGCATGAATTTGGTGCAAACAGCATCTGAAGAAATGGATGATACTAGATTCTTTAGGAATTTTGGCTATAGGACCAATACAAAGAGAACTATGCGTGATTTTCCGAGAACTTTCCGTGCCATGTTCCGGAAACTATAAAATACCAGCTGGCTTGGACACTAGGTTTACTACTAGTTGTATAGGTAATCAATGACGAATAAGTTGGATCAGTCCGATAAAGCACAAACGTTGAGTGGAATTGAAGTGATTAGTCGACTGAGAATTGTGTCATCTGCAGAGTCATGTAGACAAGTATTGAAGTAGCCTTGAGTCATGAGCTGAGTAGCCAATATCATAACAATGAGTCGGAGATTGAGTACAGCTAAAGCGAGGAGGAAGTGGCGAATAGCAGACGCTTGGAGAGAACATAGTGAAAAGCTGAGTCAATTCTTTCTTCCTGCTCAGTTCTGTATGGCTGTACTGTGTACTTGCTGACTGTTTACAATAAATGACTGCCTGTAGGTTTGTTCTAAGCTCTCTTCTATACACTGATTGTGTACGGTTAGGCAGTGTTTTTGTCATCTGTGCATATGCCTGTCCTCGCGCAAATAAAAGTCGTTATTTTTTATTTAGGCCTATTGACTGTAACACCATACACCCACTACAATGAACCTTTTCGAGTTGAACGGAAATTAGACCGTAATGATACAATAATAGAGATTCTTGTAATCAATTACAAACTTTGATTTTGAAACTATGCAAATATTATTCTGATGTCAAGGTTTTTACCTCCCTGTGTACTGAAATACTGTAACGAATCTATTATTTTGCATTTTCAATTATTGGATTTGTTTATTTTTATTTAATAGGCCAAGATTCCTGTTGAGGATAAACTGGCCGTTATACTTTAAAAAACATGTTTCACTATGGATGTGGTAAATAAGGAACGGAATCAGCATGATAAATAAATTTTGTTTACAGTTTTAACATCAAAGATTTAGATCTGAAATGAATAAAAACTGGAAGAAGTCATTGGTAGAAGGACAGTTGTATTCTTGAGGAATACCTACACAATTAATACATATTCAATGAATTATATAGATTCAATTGCATGTTCTATTTTGTTACCAGATTTGTAGATATGTATCGAATATTTGATTAAATAAAGTTTAAAGGTTATATATATAGAAAGGCAATTTTTAAAAATAAAAGAACAAGTAAGATTAAATTTAGAACAAGATCTTAATGCATATCTGTATACGATTGTTTGCACGAAGATGATAAGACTTAAAATGCACTCAGTTCTCTTAAATTTATTACATTCCTAACCCAAAAAAGGAAAAATGTTGAAGACTTTGAAAATGTTTGAGGAAACAAAGCTATTTCTTTTCTTCATCGGCATCAAGCAGTATTAAATTTGTACTCCTAATGTAATTCTTAAAGGATGAATTTATTTAAAATGAAGCCATCAATATAAAAATTATCCAATTTTGTTGACATTTACAATCACAAATTTCATATCGATTATTCATTAATAGAGAAATCATACTCCTCCTCCTTGTTTATGATTATAACGACGAGTACATTAACTTAACGTATTAGTTAAGTTTTTTTAAGAACATTAAAAGTTAGTTCCTTTTTTTATTTTAAAATTTGAATTAAAATCTACAATTTTGGTGTAAATGCCACATATCAAATTTGAACTGCCTTTCTCGATGCAATTTTGAGTTACACTGGCTTTTGCTTTACCTTCAAAAAGGTATTTTTCGGAGTCTGGGAATTCTAAAACTTGAAAAAGTTTGTCAAAATCTCGTTGTAGATTTTTTTTTGAAATACCAATAATTCTCTTAATATACTTCGTAAACGCGAAATCAAAAATGCGAACGCGAATCATTATAATATAGAGAATAAAGTGTAAATAAAGTAATTAAATATCTCTTCACAGTATTTAAAATAGCACCCTTAAGAATTAAAATACGAGACGAAAAAATAACACTGAGAAGTTGAAAATAGCTATTCAAAAAATGATATAAAAAGGCAAAAAATATAATACCTTAGAAACTAAAACAAATTACAAACTGATAAGATATTTAGTCAAAGCGTAAAATGTATTTCTTCAAATAATCTCAAAACATTAAAATATTATTTCACCAATAAAAATACACATAAAATAATGTTTTTAAAAAGAATGCGTTTCAATAAAGAAACGAAAATGCGATTTGATTACGAATTAAATGAGAAGAAATTTATTTTCACAGCAAAAAGTTAAGAGCAAACGGATTCTTATAAAGTAATCTCTAAACGGAGCAACTGATAAAGAAGTAGGTGAGTGGGTGTAATGTGAATGAGGGAGTCGAAAACTAGAACAATAAAAAACATTCGCGCAACAATGGCTGAAAGGTGGAACAAAGAAAAGAGGAACGGTACCAGAAAAATGAAACCGAAAGAATACTCGAGGGAAATTTTATGCCCTAGATTTCAAAAAATCATCTTTGCATACTTTCCCCTGTTGAAGTTTTGTTTTCTATTCTTGAAAAATAATGAAACAGAACTCTCAAGAATACTACCCCCCCTCCTTCCACCCTCACCATCTCCGCATCTTTCTGAATAGTCTCTCGAATGTTTTGCCGAAAGTTACAGGGCATGATCCAGAGTAAAAATTCCATTTTTAATAAAAATACAAGAAAGAAGGAAAAGATTATAACTTTATAAACATTTTGAAGTTATGAGTTTTTAAATAATTTTTTTGATTTGTTCGTAAAAAATCTGAATATCCTACGGGAGTAACAGATAAGGAAATTTTTCATAATTTAAAGAATGAACTTTTGGAATGACTGCTGTCGAATTGTTATGTCTCATTCAAAATCGGCATTTAATACGTAGGAAAACCAGAGTCAATGGTCTACCCAAAACTTTTTCATATTTTCTCAAATAAATATCTTCCCTCCCTTCCTCCGACACAACATTATGAAGCTTAGGAAAGATTGCGGTGATAGTAGATAGCGCTAGGCCTTAACTCCAAATCTTATGGTTAGTATCCGAATAATATGCCGATCGAGCCAAAAGTGCACTTCAGCTGAGATATGTTATCTGTCTTATATAGTGTTCACCTCATAATCTCCCACCAGAGAGTCATTGGTTAGAGGAGCGATACAAATGTGAGGTTTTGGTGGTGATGTAAACTGTCGTAATTAATACGCTTCTCGGTGTTGTTGGCGATAGAGGGTGCCACGATAGTTGAACGAAGATGCGTAAGAAGGTTGCTTTAGCCAAGGTCGCCGGGTTCACCATTGCGGTGGTTAGCAGATACAGCTAGGCCCGAACTCTCAATCTTATGGTTAGTAGCCGAGTAACATGCCGATCGAGCCAAAAGTGCACTTCAGCTCGAGAAATGTTATCTGGCTTATATTTAACTTTCACCACAAGACCATAGTTGACGTAAGTACCTAAGATTTTATACTGAGAATCTCATTGAGACTTTTTAAATTTCGTAGTATAATGGAGAAAACAATATACATACCTCCCCTCCCACACAAAATTGTGAAGTTTAGTAAAACCCCTTAGACGCCAAGTAGTTTTGCTCAAAGTCTGCTATTGACGAATTTCTGACTTTTGGAGTGTACTTAAGAAAACAGAGTATATATTTTTGACTTCCTTTTCGACTGACTAAAACCGAAATCGGACATAAAAACTGCAATTTTAGTAGCGAGATCATATACAAAATTTCATTTATCCATGTCATTGAATTTGCGAGTTACACTTTTACATGCATTCGAGAATTACACTGTTGCATGCATTCGAGAACACATTTACATGCATCGAGATAGACGGATAGATTCTCAGAATGAATTTCCCTCAAAACTATCTACAAGTTGACCATCAGCAAGCTCGGTATAAATACCACTTAGAAACTATATGAACTACATGTAAGAATGCTAAGTTATATTCACAGATAAATAGATATCTTTCCAAAAATGTGAGGTCTATGATGTGGATTATCGATAAAAATTCGAGCTCCAGTTTTTACAGCGGCGAACATTTTTAATTTACATTGGTAGCATGAGTACATTGGAAAAGATTTCTCATCACCACAGCCGAATATGTTCTGTTGCAGTCCGCATTTTGCACGCTTTACATCTCATAGAAAATGAAGAGCTATAAATCATTATTTGTTATATCTCTGGTCATGAAGACATTTCTGGAAATGAAAAGGCGAACACCATTGCAAAATCTGTATGTTCTTCTTTGAATCAAGGATTTTCATACTCTGATGTTAAGAAATTCTTCTGTAAACACATTTATATGCCCTGGAAAAACAGACGATATCGGTAGATCTATAACAAATTACATGAAATGAGGTCTAACGTTGTATTACGACCTGTTCTTCTGATGCAAGATGTCAAGTTGACTCGACTTCGTCTAAGACATACTCGCTTCATGTACATGCATATCCTTTTTCGTAAATGGGTGCCGGTGTGCCAAACATGTACTAACGAATTAACAGTAAAATGTTTGAATCGAATGCCCATGATCTAAACCATATCCTTCGTCCTTTTTTAAGTCATCATCATCAACTTTAAAGGACATAGTGTGTGGGGGGGGGAATGTCTCTAAAATACTCGTATTTCAGCATAAAAAAACCCCCATTACTTTTTACACTTGTGTTTACTACTTATTGTTATTTCTGCTTGAGGTTAATTTTTATGAATCGACGTTTTACATCAAGTTATTAACATTTTACTATCTAGACCTTTTATAATTTGCCTTGTCAAATTTCATACATTTTAATGTTGATACATGTTTTCTTGAATGTACATCCATAATCTATTAGGCGATTTTAAAATATATTTGGAGCAAATTAGCCAAATATGGCTCTTACGCCAATAAACCTCATTAACCAATGAACCAACCTTTTCGAAGGTTACAATAATTTCTTTTTGTATGTTTCTTAAGTGAGAAATCAATGCAATTTTTTAATAGAATTAATAAGTTTTTATAATGTCAGAACATGATGTTTTTGAGATGAGGTTTTTGGCGTCAATAAAACTCCGTAGGTGAAAAATAAAAATTTGAATCCTTATGCGAAAAACAATTTTTTTAATCTGCACGAGCATCTCAAAAATTCATCTTTTAATAACGCATTGCGATTGCATTTACCAAACCTCTGATTTTTTAAAAAAAATAAGTTAATGACTACAGGTAATAAAACTTAGAAAAGTATCATTTTGAGCACGTGATTATAAGAAATGAAATAAATAGGAAATGGGATGTTTTTTAAAACAATAAATGCGGGACAAATTTTTTTCGGATCGTTTGCAGAGCTAAAGTGACACATTCAATGTAATAATTAAAACGAATAAAAATATAATTTAATTTGAACAAGCACCTGGTGCTTGGCCGTTCAAGAAATGAAGTTCTGGCACGATACATTGAAATATGCAAAGCAGATTTCATTTTAATCTTTTTATTAATCTTGTTTTAAAGTTTTAATAAATTTCTGTCATATCTAGAAAGGTAATGGACAGTATATACGGTTCTTTATATTTTAAATGCGAAATTATTTAAGAGAATAAACAACTGACAAGTTCAAAACATTGAATTGAGGCGTAAAATGAAAAGAGCAATATTTATGCTTTATGTTGAGTTTCAAACACGAAAAATAACAGCAATGTTGTGAGGGGAGTTAAGAGGAGAGAGTCATTTGAATAGTTTCAGAGATTTATAAATGTTTCCTCGAAATATTTATTACGCAAGTGCCGTAAAAATAAAACGGAGCTGCGGTTGCTGTCGAAAATTTCCTATTCTAAACCATCGACATTATCATTAAACTGTCACCGCGGTTGTCAAAAAGAGCTCTGATGTAAGCAACTTTCGTAATTTAAATTTAATGAGACAGCCCATAATTTGCACATTTATTTGCGGCAAACATTTTCTTACGACATTTGTTTGAATGTCACTTTTCTAAACTCTGAGTTGGCAACATTTGCGAATTGCATGGAATAAAATGAAATTGCTTAGTATTCTAGTCTAAACAGCGTGTTTTTTCCCGTTTATATGAACCACGTATCATTTTCCATTAGTTGATGGAAAAATAATAAAAAATTATTTTGGAGATTAAAAATAAGAAGCCGAAATTTTGCGAATATAGTTTTTAAATCCAGCTATAATTAAGAAATTTTTTGCTAAACTTATATTTTGTCATGGATTAATACTTTTTGAAATTGATTTATTTTCAATAAAATATGAATATATAATTGAAATTTTATAATTGTCATTAATAAACAAATTTAACGAAAAATCTTAAATTATCCACTACTTAGACTTTTATAAAATTTATATTTTTATAGATATGCTTAGATGTCTTAAAAATGAAGATATTTTTATTTTTATAAAAAACTTTCTTTCGAAGTTTTGAAAAATATTCTAGAAAAGTATTCTATTCATAAAAATGCTTCAATCGACTTATTTTTTTTAATATTTGTCATGTTTTGCGGATCCTGAAATAAATCTAATTATATGTTGCACAGAATATTTATATAATCGTGAACAAGTAAATACTTGCATATAAAAATGTCTAAAAATTAGGCAAAATTAAGCTTATTACAGAAGATGGAATCTAAAATTCAAGCAAAGGAGTTTACCTGTTTAAAAAGAATAAAAAAGTTCTTGTAAATATTGTTTTGTATGATCAGCAGTGGAAAATCTATTCTGACGATTTATGTTTTCAACTGTGGCTCTTGAGTAATAAATTATTTGGATAACATTCAGAAAAATATTTCAAAAGAATTTCAGAAGAATTCAAAAAGAATTTTTCATTAAGAGTCAATATGAATTGCGAGACTTAACTTTTAATGACTAATCAATTTTTATGCTTCTATGAATTTTTAACTTAATCAGGATGTTAACTATTTTAGTCTAATTTAATAATTTTACAAAAAAATATATTTATTCTATAATTTTTTACTTTATGTAATGAAAAAAAATGATTAAAATAATAAAATACATAAGTGCTAACTATTAATTAAGGGTTTTCCTACTTATATTCAAAAGCATCTGATTAATTATAGCAGATAAGAAACAAAAAACATTTCAAGCAAATGTACATTAAATTTTTTCTATTTAACAGGACTTATCAAATCGAATATCATTAACATTTCTCGGAAATAATTATACTTAATTTAATAATGATTTTAACGACTAGGCATATCAAAAGAATAGAATTAACATTCCGCATCAATAAATAATTATATCTCATCTTTTAATAGTTTTAATTATTCAGTAGTAATGCACATTGAATTTTTGAAAAGTGCTGCTCTTTCAGTGGATTTATAAGCTCAATTCGTGCCGACAACTGGTGACAAGGTTTACGTTTCATAAAAAGATAAACTATCTACAGTTTATTTTATTTAGTCGCTCTTCTGGGAAAAAAATGTATGAAATGCGGAATAAAAATATTTATTTGATCTCACCTCTGAAAAAATGTATACCAAAATTACTTTTTGTCGAGTTCAGTTTTTTAAAATATTATTAAGAAATGATATTACTGCATCTATACTACAGATAACATAGCATAATTAAGTAATCAAAAGCTGTTAACAAAGTGAATTTTTAAAATCCCCCCAAATGAAAAATACAAGTTTAAATTAAAAATTTTACTACATCATTCTTTTGGCCAGGTCAAGGAGAAAATTTCTTAAAGAAAATTCGAGATATTTGATACAAAATATTTTTCTAATTTTGTGATAGTTTTTAGTTTTTATTTGCCTTCTCTTATTTACAGATTTTCCTTTCTAAGCAGAAAAAATAAAGGCGATGATGGGAAAACTAATATGATTTAGAAATTCGAAGTGTATTTTTTCTGTTTCATTCTTTTGTGAAATGAAAAGTTATTCTTGAAGGTAGAATGAATTAAAATTTTGTGGAGAGCTAAGCAAAACATCAATATATAAATTTGATACGTGAAATTTTGACATAGCTTAATTTTAAGTATTTTAATGTTTAGATTATTTAGAAAAAGTCAAGCGAGACTAGATTCTAGATAACGATAAACCTTAAAAAAGAATTAAACGATAAGAATAAATAAAAGATACACTGATATTTCTTGCAACTACTACATCAGCTGTACGCTCGGTTTAATAGCTTGCAATTACCTATTTTACAAAAATTAATTAACAAAAAAATATTCAGCGGGATTGTTTTTTTCATATTTTTCAAACATAGCCTAAAATCAATATGTTTTATTTCTTCTCACATAAATATTGTTGGTATTGAAAAAGGTTGCGAATATCAAGAATATTTTTTATTTCAAGACTCCGAACATGAAAATTTTATAGTATAGTGAAGAAAAATAAAAATGTAATTTAATAACTATATTATTAAATAATTTAAACTGAAACTTGACTTTGAAGTCAATTTTACTAACAAGACCAAGTATTGAGATATAGTCATCAAAATCGTTGTGTTTTGAGGTACGAGATGCATATACATGAGAATGCTCAAACCAAAAATCGATAACAAACTCGATAGATTTGATTTGCTTGTTGCATAGATGTATACAGTAGATGCTAAAAATACTTATGTCCTTTTTTTTAGGCCCTATATTTTTTATCTTTGAAGTTATTATATTTACTAATACTTGGACAGACATCTTACAATGTATTTCGCTTGAAATTTAATAGATCTATGCAAATTTTGAGTAGAGAAATGTACCAAATTTTATTCACCTAATTCGAAACTTTTTGAAACTATCGTGTTTATGGGCAAATATAATGCAGGATTTTACATTGACAGACATTTTACGACTACGTTTTTAACGTACCTTTGCTCAAAAATTACCCCCCCCCCAACCTTAAAATAAAAAAAATTAAAAAGTTAAATTTTATCTTTGTACGACTATTTCTCCAAATTTAATTGCTTTGTCAAAAATATATATGCAATGATATGCTATTTAAATTAGAGTCGAGAAATTTAAAATATTTTAGGAATTTGAGTATAAAAATGCAAGTACTTTGTGATGAAAATCATTCCTTTCTTATATATGCATGCAATATAAATTAATGCATTCAGAGCACAAATCTAGTAGATGGTATTTTATAATTTTATATTTGCTACAAATTTAAGATTTTTTATAATTTGATCAACTATATAGTTAAAATCCCTCTACTTATATTCCCTGTACCTTCAGTTCAGTGGCGTTAGTCAGTGCTCTTGTTTGGATGGTCAGAAATCCGCCACTGACCACGATATCAAAATGATATATTGTGCCCAATTTGTGACATTGACGATATATCTTGTAAAGCGATTCGATTCCGATTATCCAGATTACATCACGTTTTGGGGATGCGCTACAGGATGTCACTCATGCAATGATATACGATTGATAATGAGTTGCATTACGAGCCGTTTAACAATTGACAAGCAATCTCATTTCTGAAAATTTACTGCTTATCCTTTTACACTTAGACAGATACCGTTTTAAATTGGCGATTAATTTGTATCGAATATTCCCCCATTGCTGCATTTTACATATTATGTGATATTTCGATATTCTCATACCTATATTAAAAACAGAGAATAATGTTTGAACAGTATTTGTGTTTGAAAATAAGATAATTTAGCTAATTTCCCAAATATCTGACGATCATCATCATAGAATATTTCACATCAGAAGCAAGAATTAATCAATAAGCTGTTTTGCAATTAAATATGTTGATTTCATATCTTCACCTGAATGATAATGTTTAGAAACGAATACATACATTCCTGATTTTGAACTGTCGTTATGAGCTGCTATGTTTGATTTCAGGGTCTCCGTAAAAATTAAAACTTTAGAACTGCGATTAAAAGCAAGAAATCATATTTTGCCACCATTACAATGTGGGGTTAAATTATTCACAATATGATATTAATGTTTTAGATCATGATTCAGAGTATGGAGCCGTTATTTTTTCAATATGTTAAATTTCAGAAAAAATAATTAAAAAATATTTTTGATAAACAGTTTTGATTAAAAAAACCCATTTGGGCCTAAAAAAGTTATAACAAAATTTTCTTTCTTTAAAATAAAGAACATGAAAATTTAACTTTGAATTTTCATGCAATAAGCACGGTATGGTATAGCATTTTTTTCTTTCTTGATTCGTCTGAAAGAGCACTAATAACTCGAAACAAAATAAATTGATGTCCAACTTAAACAATCTAAGAAACAGTTATTTGGTCTAATCTACAGTTATAAAAATGTACCCTTGTGTGTACTTGTTGACAGGTAGATACAGAATTACCGAATTCAGCACGAATGTACTATAAAATGTGAAAATATGTACCTGGGGAATACAGTTTTATGTTTAATAAACATTTTTATTAAATAAAAAAGCGACAAAAGGTTATCATGAATCTGCCAAAACTTCCGTTCAGATTATTGTATACATTTGACTTTTAAGACATTAAAATTTTTTTATGACACTAATATAGTTTCCAAGTAATTTTTTACCCTAGTTAAGAATAAAAAAAAATTACATTAATTTTTACATTATATCTCAACGCTACTTAGGAAATCAAGGTATTCTTATTTTATCAAATATTTAATCACTGAATTTTTTTTAAATAAATGGTATGAAAGAAATGTTCTACTTATTACTTGAGTAGATTAATTGAGGAATTGGGAATCGAGATTATATTATCGATAAAAAATAACGTGTAATCAGGTAGAGATTATCCGGATATTTATATTTTCAATTGATATAAACAAACTCTGATATAAACTTCATTCGTCAAACTAATTTTTTTAAATTAACGTTCAGGTTCACGTTTCTCCAATTAAACACAACCAGTTTATTTGGTGAATCAGTTGATCGTCAAATACGTAACTGAACAAAATCATTGTAAATCCTTTCATAAATGCTTTGTTTCAAAATTGCATTAAAATCAGGAAATTCTTTCATATTTCTGAAACACCCGTATAATTTTCTTAAAATCATTAATTACTTTTCCTCTCTAATTGTAATCTATCTTATAAATATAACTATAATTAGAGAACCGCATAGTTTACAACAAATAATAAAAAATTTTATTTAGTGGGATAGATATTTTCTAGAAATTTAGGAGCGTTTCAGATACAATATTTTTTTTACTGCTTTCCAATCTTAGTATTTAGAATGCATATATACATACTTCCAAAGGGACAATGAAAGATTACAGTTACGCTGATTAACTGGTTTATGAAATGCTAGAAATATTAACAAGAAAAATTAATATATGGCAGTTTTATAATCAACTTTTCAACAAAAAGTATTCGTTTCGAAACTTCATTTTTATTTGAAACTACTTATGATAAAAGAACTTAATTATTTTATAGCATCTATCGTATTTGTAATTGTTTTTCGTCAAAGTACTAAAAAAATCAAAATGCATAGGCATTTTTTTGAACTTTCCATAATAGTTTTTTGGTCTTCCACTTCATTTTCTGTTTTAATGAACTAATTTTCCTACAGAATAAAATTTCTACACATTAATCCGTTGTTTTCCTTTAAGTTTGAGAAAGTAATTAAGGAAAATAAGAAAGCAGAGATTATCAGAAAATCCAATCACTTTCGCTGTTTTTTAGCATTTTGTTAATGATCGATTTTCATATTAATCAAAAACTGTAATTATTTTCTACAATATGTCAAGCCTAATAAAAAATTATTCTTAGGATAAAGATTTAAAAGAAAATTTTATCCAGAAAGTATAAATATGTATTTAATTCGATGGATAGAAAAAAATTTCGTTGTGCATATGTTGAGTTTAAAAATTACTTTCTGCCTGCCGCATTTTTCCTACATTCAAATAACTTTCGTTTCAACACTATTTCCATTCTTTTACATAATTTCCAAGCTAGTGTAGTATTCGATGGGAATGCAATTTTTAAGGCAATAATTTAAGAAATATAAATTTGTGTTCTTGGAATAAATTAAATTAAACTTTTTTCGTAAAAGGATATATTTTTTAGGAGTTATATCGCCTAGAATATACCCCGGGAGATAGTTTCTACTATTGCATTATTTGGACATCCGCTCCAGCTTAGATCATTCCACTTAACACATTTCAGGTGAAATAAGTATCATTCACAGGAACATTTTTGTTAAAACTTAGCTGCAAGACTGTATCCTACTTCCGTCTTTTCCTAATATACCAACAGGTGGCCACTCCTCTCTGAATCGCTGTGATTTCCACTAATAAAACAATGAAAAAACTATATATAGCTTATTTTATGTCCAAATAATGCAATAGTAGAAACTATCTCCCGGGGTATATTCTAGGCGATATAACTCCTAAAAAATATATCCTTTTACGAAAAAAGTTTAATTTAATTTATTCCAAGAACACAAATTTATATTTATTAAATTATTGCCTTAAAAATTGCATTCCCATCGAATACTACACTAGCTTGGAAATTATGTAAAAAAATGGAAATAGAGTTGAAACGAAAGTTATTTGAATGTAGGAAAATTATGGCAGGCAGAAAGTGAATTTTAAACTCAACATATGCATAAAATATGTCATATATAGTTTTTTTCATTTGTTTATTAGTGGAAATCACAATGACTTAGAAAGGAGTGGCCACCTGTTGATATTTAGCATTGGAAAAGACGAAAGTAGAGGATACATATTTGCAGCTCAGTTTTAACAAAAATGTTCTTGCGAATAAGGCTTATTTCACCTGAAATTTATTAAATATAATGGTTTGAGCAGGAGCGGCTTAGAAGTTTAGATAGAAGAATGCTAAATTAGCTGAAGTCTCCTTTTTAGTGTTCTACAATATTGCTAAGACATCGTAAAGTATCGAAAATATCATGCTTAAAATGCTTTTACTTAATCACAATTCAAAAAGGGTGTCATCTTTCAAATTTGTATAATACATCTTTAAGAGATGTGAACTGAATACACTAGCGAATATGAAGAGATAATTAAACACAACGGCATTCAAATGAAACGTTCCAATTCAAGGTATCCTCTGAATATTTTGTAGAATAATAAGTGACACCACATCATAATATAAAATGGCATAAAGTTAGATATTTGACATCATACTCTCTTATTTGGAAATTCAGTTGTGACTGTATCTAGCTATAATTAGAATGGTATTAGAATAAGGATTGAGTAAGATAATTATTCAGCAGCAGTTGAATTTCAATGAATGAAATGACCACTGATAATTGTTCGAAACGACATCCCCTAAAAGATTTAGTAAAATATCACTGAACAACGTATGTAGAACAAGCATTAATAATCGATAAAACCTATAAAAAGTGTTTTTTTTCATTAAAATGTTAAAAGAAAAGAAATCAGCAATTTAACCCTTTATCTACAGAATTATTTTACCCTCAAGTTTTGAAATCTATTTTTGAAACATTAGTTGTTTTGATAAAGGATAAATCCAAGAAAAAAACTGTTTTAATTAATTAAAATAATTTAATTAAGTAATTTATCAATGAAAGATTTTTAATATTATTTAGTTGACATCTACTGTTTTATATTGGAAATATGCCCTGCTTGTTATTCCAATTACTGTTAGAAAAAATCGCCACATTGTGAAAATATCAGTCGTATTTAAACTATTCTTTAAAGTACCGTCGGTAGGTAAAGAGTTAAGAAATCTGCAGTTTTTTTAAAGCATTTTTTTTGTGAATTTTAACACAGATAAAGTTATTTTTATGAAGTTAGCAAAATAGCATTTTTAGTATCTTCTACATTTCGAAGAAAATTAGTCGTCCACTGATGGCTGCTAAATTGATACAAACCAATTAGTAAACCTATTTATTTTTCAAAAAAATTATCATTGCTGCATCTAAATTGCTTTCATCTCTCTTAAGAAATTCCTTTGAAGTAATATGATTAATTTGAGTAAATTAAAACAGTTCTCAGTTTTAAACGATTTCATAAACAAAACGATATTGCCTATTCGAAACAGTTAACGTCATTCTCTGCAGCGATAGCGTGTCTTAATAAATTCTTGTGAAAGTCGACTGATGGTATACATTGCGATAATTCTTTTATGTTTAAATTTTAACGAATTAACCTTAAGGATATGAAATTTTATTATAAATTCCTTTGCCTTTAAACATCTAAAATGGTTTATTTTCCTTTTAATAATGCATGTATTTATAAATTTTAAAAGTAATAAATTAATCTGTTTAATTAGTCTAATTTGTCTTAGTGAATAAATTATGCGTTTTCCTTCTCATTAAAATCACTTGCAAAGATCGACGTAAATCCAGAAGAGAAGGGAGATGGCTTTACGAGCTGTTTTATAGCTATTTAAAATTTATTTCCTTTTATTAAAAAAAATTGGCGACGGTGATGGCAATGAAATAAGCTCATGGGAATAATGATGTTCCGACATTGTGACTTCGTATTGCTAATGTGTACATGTGGATTATTTTGCTTTACACCATGTGGTTTTAAATTTTATGTGAATGGAGTTTCGAAGCTTCAAAAAAGTAGTGTCTCCGTTTGGTTATAGTACGTACGCAGATACATCAGAGTATTTTTGGGACTATTTGTTGTTGCTTTAAGCCAAAGATATGCGTCTCTTGTTTGAAGTAGCGCCAACTAGGACCAAGAATACGATTTAGCTACACACTCACCACATTTACGGGGGCACAGTCACACATCTCACAGATAGCGCACAGAACAACCATGTCCTAATCGGGACTCGAACCGGGACTACCAGAACACGAGGAAGACACGCTACCTCTGTGCCAGAAAGCCGGCTTTAGGACTGTAAAATGATATATTAAGGTCTGAAAATTAGTCCCAAAACGCATACTCTCTTTCTGTTGCTTTAAAAAAGCATTTATTGATAAAATTTTCCTCAATGTTAAAAATTATGAATTATATAAAAAAAATTAGCAGTTTTTGACCCACTTATTTACCCAAATTTATCCCTTTACAACTCACACGATCATCGAATTACTGAATTTGTAGTTTAATTTATTAAACTTTCAACTAAGTAACAGAATTAAGTATTTAAAAATTATCTTTGAAACGCTTCAATATTTAAAATGCTCCTTATTTTATGGTAAGAGTAAAAATAAAATAAATGTCCAAAATAAGATGCGTCAGCTGATCGGGAAGTATAAATACAAATGTCAAGTGTTAACCCTTTGCACTCGAGTCGTGCCAATACGGCGCCCTGCCGTATCGGAAAATTAATTCGATGCATAATTATTCAAAATAAAAAGGCTTGTTTATTGCTCCAAATTTTTGTGTGTGTGTGTTAAAATTTAATTTCTCCGTCTTTTTACCATTATGTAGGTATTTTCAATAATCAAAATTGAAAAATAAATAAAACTTCAAAATGATGCACCGTCCTGAATGGTGCCGAAGAAGAGCCATCGAGTGCAAAGGGTTAACTTAATTGAATAAATCAAATTCCGTTTGCACTCACAACAAATTATTCTGGGTGCAAATTGTATATAAAACGAAATAAACGCGGAAATGAAAACCCTATTATAAACCCTATTATTCTGTGGAGAAGTTATATCCACAGAAAGCAATTTTTCCCTTTCGTTTCAACATTGCCAAAAGTACGCGATTGAATATTTTAAGGAATGAGTTTAAATTTCATTATAGCATTAAAAAAATTGCACCAGATTTGTATTAAATAAAATCAATTTTTTTAAAATAATAGTTGAAAAGAGATAAAATAGGTAACAATAAAAAAACTCATTTTTTGAGTTTTAAGCTAAAGCTGTTGCCTTTTCTGGGATTAATAGTTTTGTAATATATGGTAGTCAATGTCAGTAGCCAAGTTAGTGATTATTCTTCTGGCGAAAGTTAAACCTATTTTTACACTCGATAAAAAAGGCATCAAACAGAAAGTTTTTCTTTATAATCTTTTTTTCTTTGATTGAATGGCATTTTTAATGACGCAGCAAACCCTTCCCTTAGCATTTCTAATAATATTTCTCAGCTAGATTAATCAGGAAAGCATTGCATTAAAAACAGCTATAAAAGCGTTCAATTTTAAGGTTTCGCATTTCAGTTGGCTTAAATTTGACTGTTTTTAGTCGATATCGACATTAATAACAAAAATGCCTTGCGTTTTTGCATTCTACAGGCCAGATTGTTTGGTTTATCATTATCGGATTTGTAATATGTATACCTCGGAAATTAAAAATGGGCAAAAACAGAGCATTTTTTGAAAATTTGAATTTAAAATAAGCTGAATGTTTGTGTTTTCTCGCGGTAACTTAAAACTTTTTGGTGAATTTCGGTAGTTATTTGAAACTCCTTTTTTACGTGATTTTCAATTATAGATTATATTAGTGACCTGAAGTTCAAATTATTTTCATTGTTTAAACAGCTACCTGATCTCGTAATTTTTTCCAGTGAAAGTTATAGAACAAATTTCTTAAAAAATATGCCTTCACAGTTTAGGAGTTTATATATATATGTTTTTTTAAACTGTGAAGGCATTTTAAAAAATATGCCTTCACAGTTTAAAAAATATGCCTTCACAGTTTAAAAAGTATACCTTCACAGTTTATA